>VZTT01043372.1:66978-125383 GCA_013400855.1 Buphagus erythrorhynchus | reverse complement strand
ATATATATAAAAATCTCTGATAGATTGGTAGCAATAAACAGAATAAATTTGCATTGTCTTTTCAATATCGTCAGATTTGCTGTTCTTTTCAAGAAGAAATAAATGATTTTCTACATAATAGGAAATTGAGTTTACTATTTCTAAAGTGCTCCTAACATAGAAAAAGGAAACATATTTTAATATTAGTGCTTATCACAGCATTTAAGGCAACACCATCCCCCCTCAAGCTTTCTCCTCTTAAATAAAAAAGGAAAAATCCCATTGTTTTCCTAGGTTCACTTTGCTTCTAGTGATTGATGTAGAATTTTACTGCCATCCAATGGCAAGGACCTATTATAGCCTAAGTAAATGTCTAATGCTTTTTGATCAAATTGCAGTCTAGGGAATTTAACTTATGCTGTACACTTAGAACTTACATCAATACATCTCTGTTCCTTACACAGTGAGAAAGAAATATGACTACAGTTTCAATTTATTCTGTGTTTCCTAATTCAATTTTACTCTGAATTACTAATATTGTGGTACATAATTACCTAAATGAATAAATCAACCTAAGCTACTCACTAAAAAGAACATTAGTGTACAATATTAATTTTTGCCTGTACCTTGTCATGTTGGCTTAAAAGATTCCTTTTGCTACAATTAGGAGCATTTTCCTAGCTGTTAAAATATCCTTTTGCTAAAATACTTTTCTCCACTTTATTTACTGTGTTTGGAGATTTCACAGTTGTTATTATACCCTAAAGAATTGCTTTATGATGTTCAAATGTGTTATAAATGTTTGTGCATTTTTTTTTCCTTTTAACTCACATACAGAAATCTCTAGAACAGAAAGTTAACTGCTTAAAACTATAATCTGAACTATATGGATTTTGGTTTACTTTTATCCTCTGTACTTTCCAGATTCACCTTCAACTGTCAGTCCAACATGAGAGTAATTCTTTATGCTTTTAAGAAGAAATCTAAAGTTAATACACTTCATTTTTCAAGTGTTTATTTTACAGAGGAAACTACATAGATACATCTAAAGGAAATAGCTTCAGATCTTGGCCAGAATATAAAGCTAAGCCTCCATCTTGTTCTACTAACTAAAACTTACAATAATTATTGACTATTAAAAGAAAAAAGAAGACCTACCAGGATGAAGGAAAGTATAAGTTTACAATAAAAGAGAAAAAAAAAAAACCGAGATGAAGAATAGACTGTGTTATTTCTGTTGTTTCATTTTATCTGGAAGACTCCTCATGTAGTGTCACTTGGTTAGGATTGCTCTCCAAGCCAAGGGATATGCTTTCAGTGACATAAGAGACCTAAACCATGTCACATTTGTATTTCTTCTCACAGAGGGCTGCCTGATGTGCCACAGGTGTATTACAATTCAAAGTTTTAAAAAATATTTTTGGCTTCTCACAAAGATGCAAACAGTGGATCTCCACTTTCAGAGTCAGAACACGTAGGAGCACTTCTGGAGTGATGTTGATCTCTTGCCATTATTTCAAGTCCTTTTAACAACAATCTTTGACTATTACCATGACTGCTTAGAAAGAATAAGCTTTGATTAAATTACATCATTAACCTGCAGCACTCTAAACAAGGTAAGATTATAGGAGATGGAGCAAGAAACCAGTGTATCATTATTAAAGAGCACATTTCCAAAAGACTCTGACAAATGCCTTAGACAAATTCTACACTTACTAAAAAATTTGCAGAATTAAAACTTTCCTTCTCTAACTGAAATACATTGACATTAATCAGCACAAAGTCTTTGGAGTGCATGTGCAAAGAAAAGAGTACCATGCTTAAAGATATCAAAAATTAAAGTAGGTATGTTGTTTGCTACTGTAGTTCTTTAACACTAAAGGAATGGCTATAATAGAAAAATACAATGTGAAAATTAGGATAATGGGAAGTTGTTTGTATCATTGTGTTTATTCTGTAATTAATATCAGGACACCACAACTGCATCTGTAAAAGATAACTTACTCTTCTCAGTATTGCTATATCAGTAGTTGATTGGAAAATGAGGGAAACTACTCTACACTTTTAAATTTGAAAAGAAAGTTTCATGTAATGTAGATGTTTGTAAAATTTATAACTGGTAGAAAACAGATTGTCATGATATCATGACATACAAATGTGTTTGGTTCCCTCCACCCCTCTGAATTTGGATTGTCAAAAAGCCACCAGACTTAAAAAGCAGCATGGGTGAGTACGTGGTCCTCCTTAGGAATATCCATTTATTGTTAGCTAAATTGCTAATTATTGCTAGTTACTGTTAGCTAAGTTGCTAATTCACTCCCTAAAGTATTCCTATTGCTGAAGTTGTCAAATTTTTGTGTATATGCCTATGCAAATTTATTGAGTGAAATCTGTTTTAAATTAATTTGTGCCAAAAGCTACACTTTAACTTCAATTTTAATACTTCAAGTAAATATACCTTTCATGAAGCAGATACTTTCTCTTATTCCTCAAAAGTCACTTAATCTGTTTCTATAAATGGGTAGGAGGAAAAATTTAATTTCAACCAATTCTTCTTTCATGTTTTGAATAATAGGTTGTTTTGGTTTTTTTCTTCTCTGTGCTTTGAAGGAAAGGTCTGTGTGACAGCTAACAAAGCTGCACTGGCTTTGTAGCCCTCATTTTATGAGACGTGAGATAAGCTGCTCTCTGCATGGGTCTCCAGGAGTTCAGCTAGCCACAGCACATGGGCAGGCTCAGGAAATGGAGCCTTCCCCCCTCTTCTGCACACAGATGTGTGCTGGGGAGGGGCCCTGCAGGTCACAGGCACAGCACAAAAAGGGAATGTGGCAGCTGGCTGACGTGTTCTTGGGTGAATTTGGGGCAATACCATCATTCCAGTGCTCCTGCCAATGCAAGCAGAGCTGGTAAAGTGGAGACCACGGAGAATACAGCATGTAGCATTTGTTAACAGGCTAGAGCTGCCTCTATTCAGCTATTTCCCCCACTGCAGGAAATATCACCAGTCTATCCATCCATGATTTCCTGTGGCCAAGAAGGGTGGAGAGCCTGAGCAGTGACAAGAGGAGGCCCTGCCACCAGCAAGAGGGAGCACCCAGCCACCAACCTTACCCTGGGAGAACTTTCTGCTCATCACCTCCCTCCTTTCACTTTCTCCAGGTTAATGCATATTCAAACAATTCATCAAAATAACCAGAAGGCAAACTGCCACTGCATTGCCAGCCCTCAGTCCTGAATAAGCTGCTCACAGTCAATTGCCTTTTTCCTAGTTTAATTTTCTTTGTGCGTTTTATAGTGCTCTGTATGCTCAGTGACAACCACTTCTGCAAAGCTGCATTTCATTTCCTCTGACCACTAAAACTGTGATCTGCTTTACTTGCCTGAAACAAGTATCATGCACAGATTTTAATTATTTAGTCGTGATTTAGCATGCATGATATATGAGCATCATTATCGATGGCTGCAATATCTCTTCTTTTGGCTATTTAACATGGGGAAGATGCTCTTTGTTATTAACATCTGTTCATCAGGGACACAGACCTTCACAGCATTACCAGCACCTTCTGTTTTTGTCAGGAGAAAGGAAAGTGATCAAGAGCCTCATCAGAGCCTAATTTGGCACTGATGTGTTTTCCTTTCTCTTAACGTAGCCTAGATCTAAATTGTTCCTTAAAATTAGTGTAGCTGTTAAAATACTGCTCAATAACTAGACCTGACTAGGGGTGGACTAAGATGGTACAGATACCAGTGTATCATTATTTAAATGTTATGGTTGTGGGGGGGCTACAAGATGAAAAATAAGTTAATAAAAGATGTGGTGGAATTAGAAAATAAGATTAGTGAAGTGCTTTAGCCGTGAAGCCATCTTCTAGCTATGAAAAGATGGCTAATCTTATTTTTCCCCCACTTAAGCTCATTCCAGTTTTTCTGCAGCCCAGTGAAGGCCTCACAGCAGAAATGTCCCCTTTACATTTGCCTTGTTATTGTAGCAGGCACTTGATTAAGCCTTTTAAGGATGGGTCTGGGGTTCCCAGTAAAACAAGGCTCTGGTCCTTGGCTGCTGCTCTCCAGTGCTGTTCTGGCAGGGGCAGCAGCCCTTTGCAGGGCAGTTTCCCTGCTCAGCTGCTTCCCAGGTGGGTCCAACCCAAAGGGATGGGTGTACTTTGAGGACAAACTGAGCTTGAACTTTTTTTGCACATCCTTCTTAAGGCAAAGGTAAACAAAAAACCAGATTTCTACAAAAGGGTTTGATTCCATGAGTGCTGCCAATACTAAGGGAATATAACAACATTTCTGCTCCATAGAAGGATCTTATTTCTTCCTAAAAGAAAGCATCAAAATCTGATCATGTAGATAAAAGAAGAAACTTCTCATGAATATACTCTACGCTATTAAAACTCCAGCTCCCTATGGTTTAGACCTGGAAGACATTTTAATTATCTAACATCTTGCTATTTCTAGAATTTTGACTGCAAATGTGTCTGACATAGTGTTTCATGGAATATCCTTTCCTCATATAACACTTTTTTTATACTCCAGATGTACAGTAAACAACAAAAGCCTGTTTTATCTCTTATCCTTCATCAGATGAAAGTGAAAGATAACTAAAAGAAAAAACCTTTTAAAGAATATATTTTAATCATAGATGTCCTGCTTATAATCTAAAATCCCATAACAATCTCAAGTATGTTTTATCAAGTAGACCCAAACTGCACAGAATTGAAAAATTCAAATATTAACAACTTCTGGATTTTTTTTAAATAGGCAAAGAAAAGCCTTACATTGTTCTCATTTCCCCAGGAAAACAATATTCAGATTTTTTCACATAATTACTATTTTTAATCAATTTTAACAAATATCAGTACCATCCTGTCCCAAATTAGCAGCACAGAGAGAGAAAAAATTACCATGATAATCATAAGCATGTTTTGGTTCTGAATACTTAAGTAAGAGCAACTTAATCACCAGGGTGATTTTCCAAATGTAATCTAGCCTATCAGATAAAACTGCTGCTAATAGTTTGCAAATGAGAACATAAATGTAGCATATGAAAGGTAGATATCAAACTTACTGTGGAATATCTTTATATTATATTGACCACGTAAATGGTGTTTTAAAATCAGGGAGTTACTATATACACTGCATGAGAAATATGAAGGAACTCAGACCCAGTGTGTGCCAAGGGTTTGAGTGGTTTCTAAAATTACCTTATCACTTCTTAACTTGAGCACTGGACTAATGTTTTAATACAGCTAAAATATTATCAACCATTTTCTCAGGGACTAATCTATTTCCTAGATTAGTCCCTGAGTTTACCTGATATGAAGCAGATGTCTGACATCTATCAGGCCAGGTTTTGTCCCACAGAAAACGTCTGTGCAGTGGAGGTGAGTGCAGTGACAGTCTGGAGGGGCTGGTGAAGATGGGAGGGCTCACCTTTGCTGCCCAGGCAGGATTTGCTGCTGCTTGCCAGGCTCTGGCAGGGTGTGCTGGCTGCACCTGATCCAGGACATCTCTGCAGCTGGCACCCAGGGCTGGGCCAGCACAGCCTGAGACTCCTACTGCTGCCATGGCCATCACTCCAGCCAGATCAAGAGTTACTTCAGCATTTGTAAAAAAAGTTTGTAAAAGAAGTCTCTAAACTGGAGGCAGGGGTTGTAAGGTAGGACTATATTCCAAGAAGAAATGACTAGTGAATTCATATGGTCTTTGTAAAACCAGATGAATCACTTTGATGATAATCTAGCTTGTCTTTGTGCACATATGTACATCTATACATTCATCCATTGATTCCACAGTGTATCTTTAGTAAGCCAGCTTTTTTAAAAACAGTCATGTCAGACTCATTTTATATGATGGGCTTCATCTGATATCCTGGTGCTTGGCAGTAAACACCTTCAGAAGAAGTTATTAAGTTAAACATTATTAACATAAAAGTAAGAAATACTATTCTATTTGTCAATGAATAGATGCCTGTTAATAAGTAGAAAGGAAATTATTCCTTTATCTTTTGGCTGCTGACTTTTTCTGTTCACATAAGGAGAAAGGGGCTTTTAGATGCTGACATGGTCAGCTTTCAGTCAGCCACATTGGGGTTATTTGTGCCATGGGTGCAGGAACAGCTCTGGACCAACTGCCCAGGTGCAGCAGCACTGACACTGCTCTCAGGAGCAGGCAAGTACAGCTGGTCTCCTGTCACACAGGGCCTGAGCCAATAAACCATCCAGATCTGTGATGGCTGTGTGTGTGCTCACCTCCTGCCTTGTCTGGCTGTGTTTCCATGGCAGGAGGTAGAGGAGAGGTAAGTTATCTCAAAGCCAGTCAGATCAAGCTGGGGTCTTCTAAGTCCGCTCAGCTTGTGCCCATTGAATGGAACATGTGGAAATACTTTTTTTGGTAACAGTCTGTTGAGGGTTGAATATTTCCAAAGGGCTATTTTGGACTTTAATACAGTAAAGTCCATGCAGCCAGGTGTTAGAGCATATGCAGGTACACCAAATAGCTCTGCAAGAGACAGCTTTGATACAGCAAAACTCATCCTGTTTTGGAGCTACTTGGATAGTCTAAGCGAACCAAGCCTGATTTCTCACAGAGGTGCTGTGAGCTACATGTGTACTGTGCTGGATTTGAATTCTATAACACTTCTCTGCTTCTCTGAGCATTTGCATCAAATGTCACCAAGGCCCTCATTCTTAGTGAGGAGGGGACTGTGCAGAGTTGCTGGCACGCACACACACGACACGCAACCCACTGGGGGCTGCTGCAGAACTGCTCTAACCAACACAAACTCTGGCAGCAGTGCCTCCAAGATCAGTAAAAGCTGAGGGTCTGGAGTAGCTTTTGCAAGCACCGTGTTTGATAAAAATACTTATCTACTGCTTCTTGCCAAAAGCACCATCCAAACTGTACTCCTCAGAGAACTCCTTGAAACGTGTCTGGGGCAAAGAGAGCTTTCAAAAATGCCTTGTGTGCTAAATTCTGATTCTGATCCATAAATTCCCCTATACTTATGCAAGTTCTGCTAATTTGTGCAATGTCATTAGAGTTTTCTGAGAAACCACTTCTACTTAACATCTCTGCATGTCAGTCCACATACAAAAATCATTCACACACAGTTTTGACCATAATACTCTGATCAGGTAACAAGTCTTTCGGCTATCAAAACTTACTGCTACTCCTTAGCAAGGCATCCTTATGTTGGCAAAAATAAATGCAGGGCATTGAATTTACAATAGGGTTTTTTCCAATAAACTTTAAGTTAGTAGACTTATGACAGTCAGCTATGGCAGTGCCTGAAAAATTCTCGGGTCACCCATACCACATTTCGCTTTCAGAAACCTATTTACTTCTGAACCCGAGTGGAGAAGGTTTGGACTGTCACTGTGCCACCTGTGAAGGGTTAACAGCAGCACTGACCCTGTGCAGCTGAGGGGCAACCCCACCCTGGGTGGGACTACCAAGCTCTGCAGGCTGGGCTTGCCTGACTAGTTGCAGGAGCAAAGAAAGGAAGTGATTCTAGGATTTGGCCAGAAAACAGCTGATTTGGAGGCTTTCCTTGCGTTCTTTTGGCTTTGAAACTGGAGGTGTTGGCTGGAAGTGGTAAGTGATTTACATGGATGTTATGGTCACAAACTCATACTGGGTAAAGGAAAATGATGCTGTTTTAAAGAGGGTTGGAAATAACAAAGAGATATTTGTGAAGAAGAGAGTTCCTGTTATCAGGTTAGCCTGAAGTGGTTATCCCTGTGGCTCCCAACTTCTCTCACCTCAGGGGTTCTGAGGAGTTTTAAGCTGGTTTAGTGAGAAGGGCTGTTTGGCAGGGTGGAGGGTATTCATTCACAGTCATCATGAATAAGAACAGGCAAGTGTGGACCTTCAAAAGCTTGCTGGCTGATTCCCTGAAAACCAGTTTTCCAAAAGCAAGTGGCTGTATATTATTGAAAGACAAAACACTCAGAGAGTCAAGAAAAAACTGATTGCTATAAAATATTGTATGTGGACACTGTAAATGTGGCAGAGTTGTGGAAATGTAGGCTTACAGTTTAGCCAGGGTAGGAATACATCGGTTCCTGCATTTTGACACAGCTTTGGATTAAATGCTGCACAGTGTTCCAAATCAAGTGGAGTTACCATGATGGGAGGCTAGTTTTCTGGTACTGGATAATGGAGCTGGGTTGATTTTCTTCATTCCTTCATTCAAAACTGAGTTGTGACAGATGACAAAATAGCATCAAAACAACAGTTTGTGAAGTGCAAGCAGTAGTAGGTCATGTGTTGAGATTCTGTCTTCTGTGTGTTTTCTCTTTGCTCTGGAAGCAGCTTTAGAGCTCGAAGGGCAATGCAGTCTACTTAATCATTGCTAGTCCAAGAATTCAAAACACAGAAAACTGTTATTTATGCCATGAAATTGCTCTAAAGGTTCAAAAGTCTTATGTGCCAGCACAGCAAGTTTCCCTTGAGGTTCTGTCAAGACTGAATTTGAATGGCTTTGAGTCCAGGTAATTCCAGGCAAATTAGCTTCAACCACACTGAACCTGGAAAATTGCCTCGTTCAGGAAGTGGTGAGATTCATGCCTAGAAAACCCCACTTGTATTCTGCTCCAGGGGCTGGGTATAAATCTTTAGTGTTCTCATTAATCTTTTAAGCTGGGGAACATAAACATCTGGAAGCTTGCACTTTCAGAGTCCTGTAACAACATTGCCAACTGGTTATTTCACTTCTTTTGTCTATAATAATGCCCCATTTTATTCCCCATGTATTATTCATATATACCTTAAATTTAATCACCAACCCACTAAAGTTAAACTCACACTACACCTGAGATATAAACACCATCACACTGGAGTTGAGAACACATTATGGCTTATCCATAATTACTCTCTTGCTGAGGTAAGGTTCACACCTTTATTTTGTGATACCACCAAAGCTTTTCTAGTTAGCAGGGTTTTTTCATACCTGTACAAAAAATCCAAAATGTTCTTTTTCTCCTGGGTCCTTTCTGTGCAGGGAAATATATTTTTCATTTCATGTTCAGCCTTCTAGTTAGCTGTTTTCTGCTAGGTCTGGAAGTGGAGTTTGCTAATTAGGGATGTGCTGTCTTTGATTGCTGGAAGCACTCAGGGTGTGTCCTCTGTGTTCCCCACGCAAAAGTGCTGCTGGAGGCTCCTCGTGTTCCACAGGGAATGTCCCTTGCCCCAGCCAGCAGTTTGTGTCCTGTGCTCATCCCACCTGGCAGTCTGTGTCTTCACTGGCTCCCTGCACAATTTGGTGATTCACTAGTGAGGAAAGACCCCACTATAGACTTGGCAGAGTATTTTTAGAGACAGCTCTTTGGTATTGCTGGGACAGAGTTGACAGCAGTGCCCTGTGCAGCAGGATGCTGTGCTGTGCAGGACTGGCCCTGTGCCTGCAGGGCAGAGGACTTCTACTGAAGCACTCAACATCCCATGGCACCATGGAATCAAGCTGGCCTTGTAGGCTGGATGTTCTGTTTAATTACTGGAATTTACCTGAAAGCCTGAACCTGCTGGTCTCTCACCTGTTCAGAGTCACAGGTTTCCACAGATATTTGCTGTTGCTTATCCATCTCTTTAGTTTTCCAAGAAGTGTAATTTTTTTCATATTTTTGTGTTCTTGGTTCTCTAGTCTATTCAAGTCACCATGTGTTACCCAGCTGTCTTGAGTTTTGCCTCCCTTTAATAAATAAATATACATTCATGTGAATGTGGTGCTTAGGGACACGATTTAGTGGTGGATTTGGCAATGCTGGCCCAGTTGTTGGACTTAATCTTAGGGGTCTTTTCCAACCTAAACGATCTGTAAGTCTATCTATTGAATGGCTTGAGCTGGAAGGAACCTTAAAAATCATTCAGTTTCTACTCACTACCATGTGCAGGGACACCTTCCACTAGATCATGTTGTTCAAATCCTCATCCACCCTGCCCCTGAGCACTTCCAGGGATGGGACATCCACAGCCTCTATGGGCAACCTGTGCCAGTTCCTCACCACTAAAGAATTTCTTGCTGATATGTAATCTGAATCTACTTTCTTTAATTTAAAACCATCCCCCCTTGTCCTATCACTATGTGCCCGAGGAAAAAGTAGTTCTCCCTCTTTTTGTAAGCTCCCTTTAAGTACTGTAAGGCTGCAGTAATATAGAATAACAAGCAATAAATCTTGAGTGGGCAATGATTGCAGGATGCACTTTTATCTTTTTTTCAACTTGTATTTTTTCAGGCCACTAATAAAACTCTGGGTTGGAGAAGGAAACAAATTACACAAAAATTCATGCATGAAATAATCACCCTTAAGTGGCCTAAAAGCTGTTTAGTTGCAACAGTTTTCAGTGTCTAATTAGTAAATTTCATATTTATTCAGCTAAAAAGTGCTAGAAGTTTTTGACTTTTTTTTTTGTGGTGAACATTCTTTGACTTTTTTTTATGGGAAGCAAAACCAAGTTAAATGCAGAAAAAAAATTTGCTTGTGTTGGTGATAAACATGAGTTCAGTTTCTTTGTATTTTCATGTGCTTTATATGGAGGTAATGTATGTGCTTGCTGCTTTATACAGAGGTCGTAACTTTTCTCCAATCTTTTGTGATACCTGGAGTCAGTAGTGCATAAGTTGAGGGAGAAAATTTATTTGATTTTGTTGTCTGGCCATAATTAAATCCACTAATATTGTTCTAATGCTGCCTTTGTTACAGAAATCACTGTGGTGAGTGCTATAGCTCACCTTACGTTATCTTCAAGAAAAGCCTTTCATGCTTATGTATTTAATTATCTAGCATTCTTTTAATGTATTTGTCAAGCAATCTGAAATATATTATTGCAATACCATATCTGCAGTAGTATCTCCACATAAACAAATGTGCTTCTTAACTACAGCATTGAGAACTCCCTCTGGTAGGGTTCCCAAACTGCTCTGCAGGTTGCTGGCTACAGCAGACTACCAAAACAAATCTCTTACCATGATCCAGGTCAGAGCCAGGTCAGTCATTCACAGAATATTACATCTCTTCTTGGAAGCAGGAAGCATTTGATATTTGATTTCCCCATGCACCGTTCTTTGATGGATTTTCCTTTTCTTTCCTGCAGAGGGAAGAAACTGTTATGTTAAAACTGTTATGTGTATTTACATGTAATGACTGATATTTATTTAATATTGATAGTGTCCTGGAAAACCATTAAGTAAATGCATCTTCTGGCTCTGCAAAAGTGTGTAGTGTGCTATTCTCCTGGAGTCTAAGGTAATCCTTTGTGGGAAAAGTGTGTTCACCTGAGGACACTGCTCGAGGTGGTTTGCAATCACATCAGTTATTTCAGTAAATGTTTAATCCCCAGGCAGACTCTGGCAATGATTTATGAAGGATCCAGGAGAGGAACACTGCTACCACTTTAGATGGGCAGGTTTCCTGGGTAATTGTGCTAGGCTCATTTGCCAGGGTAAGACCAAGGTTTAATTTTCTGTATATATCTACAGCTGTGGAAAAGTGACTGATATTGTGGCTGAAAACTGAGCATTCTGTGTCTGTGCTTCAAAATCCTTTAAATCCTACATTTATGGTATCAAACATAGCAAACAGTCTATGGAAGGAATCCTGTTTTTCGTTTCATCATCTTCTCCCTTATACATTCAGAGTTAATGAAGTGTTTATTTTGCATCGTTTTGTGATATATGGATTTTTATTGTTTAGTTGTTTTGGGGTTTTTTTTGGTCTTGAATTATACCTGCTTTACCTTCCCCTTCTCTGATTCTTTAATGCTAGGGCTACCAGTGTCTTCTGATAAAAGGAGTAACTAAAAATCTGGATAGGTTGTTGCCTATCTTTCATCTTCCTTAAGAAAGTGGTCTCTTGTTAGCATGTTGCAGTGTTATGGGATGGAATGGAGGAAAAACTTTGGGTTTATAAGGTCAGAAATGATTAAAAACCGAGTTAACTGAAGTCATATTCCTGTCTGTGACAAGAATGGGGGACTGTGTGTTACAGAAAGGAAAGGTGGGAAGTCTGATGAAGACTGAATTAGTGTGAATCATGTCATACTGGAAAGGAGGGAAAACATGAGGGAAAAGCCAAATACCTCACTGTTGATGGTCATTCTAATCTTGCTGTGTGGAAATCCTCGGTCATACAAATAGAAATACCAAAGATTTTTCCCCTAACTTGACAAAGTGTGTAATCAATGATAAATTGTACTTATCTTGGCATTTGTGTCTTGTTATTCATGAGAGATGAAGACTGAAATACGAAGTAAATCCCAATACAGAGTGCCTGTGATGGATGGTTGGCTTTCTCTTATTGTTGCTTATAGTTCTTTAACTGCTTGTCATTAAAGACTAAGATGGTAGAAGAGGGAAACTGCCTTCGAAGTTTTTATGGCTCATTACCTTCCTATTTATTCTCTTAGCCTCCAGTGTCCTGGGCAAGATATTAAAAATCTCTGTTGTTCTTGGAAAAAAAGCCTAAAAACAATCTTCACTAATTTCTTTGCAATCAGTTTTATAGTTTAACTGACCAGGAAGCTGAGGTTGAGTTCAGGGATGCCAGTCACTTTCCATAATTAATTTTGGATAGAAAGCCTAATATTAGAGACAGGCACTTGTGCCAGACTTTCATGAGGATGGTGACTGTCAATCTCAAAACTGTGATTTTCATCACTTGCATTAAATCAGAACCTGAAAAGGTGGAGACTTTCTTCTGTCGAGGGAACCTGTAGGTGCTGGATTAGTGCAATAAATACAGTGGTCTTTCATCCAAACAGCCTCCCTGACTGAAAGAGAAGCACATAGACACACATAATGTACCTTTTTGGTTTCTTCTCTCCAATTATGCTAACAAGCTTCATGCTGAGAAAGGATTAGGGCTGATGGACAATCAAAGACAATGCTTCCTTCCTGGTAAAAAGGTGTGAAAAGATACAGGCACTGGGGCTGGAGTTATTAGGCATACCTGCAGGAGGCCATATGACTAAGTTAGGCCGAAGTATAGAAATTGCTTAGTCACTATTCTAAGCTCTTCAATGACATCTTTAACACCTTTTGATTCGAAGGCAAAGGCACAATGCAAACATTCCCCTGGCAGGTTCTGCTCAGTGTTTGTGGCTCAGCGGGCAGCAGGACACCTGGCTGAGTGACATTCCCAGGGGGACACCTGCACTGGCCCTGCCAGCAGGGCACGGGCACCTGCAGGCGCTGGGGGGCAAAGCTGGGGATTAAAGAGGCAGCAAGGGTCTGCAGAACAAACCCAAACAAAGCCAATTGCATTCTGTAGTCCATAGAAGGAGAGGAGCAAATTAAAAGGTAGAATCAAAGGAAATGTTAGGTAAGTCCCTCTCATACTTTTTATTAACTGTACTATGGCTTCTTTGGAGCACTTCAAAAAGCCAAAGCAAGATGGTCAGGGAGAGACAAAGTTTATTGCTCAATTGTATTACTAAGCAATTGTGACTTACTTCTAAAAAATTAAATGCCTCTGCAATTTCAGCCCCTTTATCTTTTCTCAGGCTTTCCTGAAGATATTTTACTTTAATTTCAATAAGAAAGATTTAAAGATTGAATCAATTTTATCTCTTTGTAGCTGGCTGTTTATTATCCCTTTTAAATGTATTCCTGAGTTTTTGTGTGCAGTTCTTTTGGAACTCCATAATTATATCTTGCCTGCTTTCTGCCTTTGTTACTAACCTGTGAAACCCAGTGGTCTCCAACTGAACTAATCATAAAATACTATGTAAACATCTCCCTGCATCAAGGATATATATTAAGTTACATTCCACACAGACAATGCGAAATAAAAATATTGTAACTGAGAAATGGGTATCTAATACAAATGTTATTAATGTACCTCCCAAAGACTGCTCGGAGGCAGAGGTGACCGCAGGGGCGGAGGTGGATGGTTACAGGCTGCCTTCTCTAACATCTGTGTAAATACTGGAGTGGTGGCCCCTCTAAGTTACAAGGGCTGCAGTTTCAAATATTAAACTACAAAAAAGTCTGTCTGCGACTGTACTAAAGAAATTGCCTTTAGTATCTTTTCTTTTTTTCTTTTTGGCTGCTGGTATTAAGAAAAATACCAGAAGACCACCAAGGAAGAAAGAGGCAGGAAAAGGACATAGGCATAATGAATGAATGCCAAGACTTAATTGACACAGTAGTGGCTCATACTCTCTGTTCTCTTTGTGGAGATGTTACCCTTTGGATGTTGATAACAATAATCTTCCAAAGAACCATATTCACTGGACTTGTAACCCCTCCAATTATTATTAAAAGGAAAAAAAAAAAGTATCTTCTTTAAATCATATTCTTTCCCCCAAAAGCCAAATATCCTGAATATTAAAACAGAAAGGTGGAATGTTTAGAATAAGTTTTGATATCAAAGAGAGACAGTTAACTGTTAAAAATAGCCTTAAAATGATCATTGCTGTAGAGGCACTGATAGCCTAGAGGAAGGGATTGGTAGGTTTAAGATGGAAAACTGAGAGGCTAAAGACCTGTGTTTCATTTTTTCTCTTCCAATTTTCTTGGCAGACTTCTCTGAAAGACTTTTTAAAATTCACGTCTGTTTTTTTTTTTTCAGCCCCAGCTTCAGGCTCAGTTTGCAAACTGGTGTCATGATACCTGTGTAAAAATGCAAATATGACTGTATGTTACAATTTATAAATTGCTCCAGTGTATTGTTTTAAGAATGTATGGAAGGAAAATGTCGTTGAATATAGATGCAGGCTGCTATATATGTAGGAAGATATGTTAATAGGCTGGAAATAACCACTTCTAAATGTCAGCATTTCTATTTTCTCTTCAGTGGAAGGAAATGTTGACACAGGGAGGTCTCATGACCGCTCCATATGAACTAATATCAGTAATAATAAAATTAGAGAAGATTTCAAATTTTACAGTGCAAGCACTCACATGAGCTTAATATCAATTAAAATTTCTGATTATACTTAATCTAGGTGAAAACTACTTTTTAAAGCAGAATTCTTAATAAATTTGGGTAGAGTATAAGAAAAGCATTAGATTGATCAAAACTCTTTTGCTGAGAATGGGAAGTATTGTGGCATTATTTTGGAAGTTCCCTTAAATAAGGTGGCTCCATAGTGCGTATGGAATTTTTTTAAGGAAATTGTGAGGTCTAGTATTGATCTGGAGAGATTTTCCATGGACACCTAATCATCTCTAAGACCTGAACCCATCATGATTTTATCCATAAACACCACTTTGAATATTTTCATTTCACCCTTCTTGTGTTTTTATATTTACCTGAAAAGCGTATATTTCATTGTGATATAGATTTGAGTTCCGGTCTAAACTGGAGCTTTTCAGTTCTGGTTTCTGTTGGAGGTTGGAGGGAAGGAACACAGTGACAGGGAGAGAAGTACAGTACAGAATTGCTCATACCTCAATGGTAACGTAAGTTACCTGGTTAGTGCAGAGATTAAGTTGTTTTTTAAAAATTGGAGGTAAAAGGCAAAAAATCAGAAAGTTCACGGCCATGCAGATAAGCCCAATTTATGCACAGCATGTGGTTCTGTATAGAACTCCTGTAAGTTGTATTGATTGTGGTCTTCCCTGTGATAGTGTCAATGGAATAATTTATATAGAAACCCCAAACAAACAAACAAAAGAAAAATCAACCTTAAGACACTAAAAGAACCCCCAAACCTTAATTTTTGTGATGGTTGGATGAATTTGTGTTTTGACAAAGAACATCAGTAAGTCCAAATTTAAGTTTAAGAACTTGTCTCCAGAAGAAACAAAATACTCTTCAATTTAAATAAAAAAATCTCCAAGCACCCCTTCTTTCTGTGCCACGGTCTCTCAGAGGAGCCCTGGCTGGCACAGTGCAGTTCAGTCCTGATGTACATGGAAAGACATGCAGGATATCCTGGTAAGTGCATCTCTCATGCAGAGGTGCTGCCTCCAGATCCCCAAACAGATCATCCAGCACTGTACCCCACAAAACTGACCTGTTATTGCCTCTGAAAAAACACATTTTAATCACACCTCATTAGAATATTTGAGACAACTGGGCCCAGAAAGGTACAAAATTACATATGCAGCTGCAATAGTGCCAATGCTGTGTATGTATGTGAAGATTTTGATTGCCACACTGGCAGAATATTGTACTGAATTCCAGTACAGTATCTTTAAGTCCATATACAATACAGCTATTGACTTGATGCTGGAGATGAGGCTCATTGCTTAGCATTAGCAGCACAATTCTTTTCCTTCCACTGTTTGTGAGCTCTGATTTCAGTGAAGCAGGACCTGACTATTCATGGTGTTATTCAGATGAAAGTTTTTAGGCAGCTCAGCTGGTATTCAACTCAGCCACAGCCATTGTAAGGAGGCAGAGAGTAAGATTTGAAATTAATCCCCTTGTATTTTGGAATAAGACAATCTTGCCACTGGGCTACTGCATAAAAAAGTGGCTAGCTTTTTGCAGGATGCTTTTATTGGAAAGATAATTGTTCTGAGCTCAGCAGTCTGTACCAGCCTGGTCTGGGACGTGGGATGAGAGGCAGGAGCAGTGGAGTGAATGGCACAGAAGTGCTGTGCTGCCATTGGATGCCTCTTCCCAGTGACTTTCAGACATATAACAGGATCTCTTCTTCCTCGCTCATGAAATAGCTGGAGAAACGTAGTACTGGATGAACCTCCTGCTTTCAGCTGAAATGAAAGCCATATTTTTACAGCGGTATACTGCTTTATTGACAAGGAGATAAGCGTATTTTTTATTGTATCAACATTTACCATTTCCCAAATTTTTAATTGGAAGTTAATGATGTATGGCTTTTCTAGTAACTAAATGAATATTTGAACCACTGCAAGTTGCTTTAATAATTGTTCAGCTAATAGTTTAAATTGTCTTTACTTGTGCAAAGTCATATAAATGGGAAAAATTAAAAATTAATCAGCTTGATTTACGTAACTAAAAGCTGCCATCTAATGGATATTTTTCAATAGAAGACAGAAGTAATTATGCTGAAAAAAATTCATTCCTGTAGTTTGAACGATTATAGCAATTTCCACCGGGGGATTTCGCAGTCAGGTTCCAGTTCTGGGCAACAGTGATTAATATAATGGTTATTAATGAGAATTCATTTTTTGTACATCGAGGGGTGTTTGGGTGTCAGTGTTCCAAAAGCAATGTGGTTAGCATATTAATTATAAAAGATAGCATTGGGCTGGTGACTAAGTAACTATATTGATTTTTTTCTCGTTTTCTGTGATGTGAAAGGTCAATTAGACTTATAGAAACAATGGAGCCTTCACAGCAGGACCCATCGTTTCGCTGTGCTGACATCTTTTTAGCCATGTACAAAGTTCATTAAATGTGCAAAGGTAGTAATGTTAAAAGGAAGCAAGTGATTGGGTCAGAGGTCACCAGCCATGGCAAGCTGACAGCCGCTTGTGGATTACGCCACGGGAGCTAAGTAATAGTGAGAATTGCCTTTCAGGTTGCCCACTGGGACCAGGGGGAATGAAGTCATAAGCAGCTAATACTATTGGGTTAATTAAAAGGAATATTGACAGCAGCTTTGTTTGTCTTGCCCTGAGTGGGATGCTGTTAACCCGGTATTTTATTGGGTTACATAACATTAGCGAGTTTTTGTCTTTAATAACAGATTGCCAAATTTTAACATCCACAGTGTTCCAGGAAACAGGTATTGAACCAAACCTGTCTGACACTTGTACAGCATTCTATTTCACTGTCTCTGTTCACACTGTCATGTTGTCAGATGTGACCCATTCAGGTTATTTTCCTTTCCACTGGAGCCAGCTCTCCTAAGTGTTAATGCCCAGGTGTTTTCACAAGGAGTTTACAAGCAGCTGAAGGTCTTCCCTTCCCAGGATATCAGATCTTACTAAATATAACCATGGTGTTTTTTGTTCCATTCATTTGGTCAAGCATTTATAAAACTTTTAAGCTTTTGAAGCTTTTCAGCTTCAGTCACATTTTCAAAGTAAGATTCAAAGCATGCTAGGCACAACCAAAATCCCTGCACGAAGAGCAAGTATCATAATTTAGGACTTGATTTGGTTTGTATTGTTCTAATGTTTGTGGAATAGCTGAGTAAAGCATTCATAATCATCCTGGTGCAATTAATAACTTTAAGAGCACATCTGTGAAGATTTCAAAATTGATTACCATTGCTGCATAAAAATGACAGGTTTTCCTACAAAATGTTCAGGAGAATTGACCTACATTTTAATAAGTTTTCAAAGTGTTTTTCTTCACGGTTATGCTGAAACATTACCTATATGCTAGATGTGACTAATTTGCTTGTACTCTTCATCTCAAAACATCAGGGTTTTTACTTTTCCATGCTAAAAAGAAAGAACTTGATGTGAAGTCTCCATGTAGCAATATATGTCTGATTGCTTCGAATTTTGTGTGATCATTCTTTGATTTCAAAATGAGCTCAGAGCTGGCAGTGCAGAGATGTACAGGTAGACTTCAAAGCTGACTTTCTTCTTCCATTTTCCATTCTGACATTACTGTCCCTTTGGTTTGTTTTGCAGAAGCCTAAAGAAACACATACTTCATTATCTGACAGTGTTAGCACAAAATGGAAGCAGAAATATAATTACTCTCTTTATCTACCAAGATATGAAAGAACAGTGAAGGTGGATTCACTCCTGGCATGTACATGAAGCATATTATCAGCTGTATTTATATAAGAAAAATGTAAAAGCATGCACTATTGTGATATAACCAGATTGTTATGAAATAGTAATTTCTGCATTTTGAAAACTGTTTTTATTGCAAATCAGAAGTGCTGGGAATGGTAGGAGACTCAAAAGGAATCGTACATCCAGATTTTTAGAGCATCTTGTTTATGTTTTAAGGGTTGGATGACTTAAACTGTGAAAAGGACAAGTTTGACATCTGACAGAAGCTTGCCTTCTGATAAACAAAATGATCTTGCCTTTCTGCATTGCATCAATAACATAGATGTACAGCTCTGTGTTGGTAGTGAGACAGCTGAGGGTGTGCACTCTGCACATTGAGCTCAGGTAATAAATGACAGTCACCTCATTATTCCTTTCAGTGACTCTTCTCCAAGACCTTTCTGTGGCAATATATGAATTAAACTCTCACTCTGGGCTGTAATCATTGTCTTGTAAAAATCTTCACAGTCAAAGCATCCAGGGATGCCCTAAAATAACAATCTTTTGCTGTATATTATATTAGGAAGTAAAAGCTCTTATCTTAAAGGAAGTGTCTAAGCTCTTAAGAGTTGTTAAGACTCCGTAGCCCTGTGAGATGCAGAAATTTCACAGTCTTTGAGCAGAGCCTTACCCTACATCTCACAGCTGCACAGTACAACAGGTATCTCAGGGCAGGACCCTCATGCCCCAGCTTAATATCCCAATTGTAAATTCACCTGCTCTTTTCCAAGGACAGAGTACTAGGTTGAGACAGGGTCCACCAAGCAAGAAAACTCCCTGCTTCTATAAAAACTGCATAGTAATTGCTCAATGGAAGCCCCAGCAGACATTGAGAAGGTGAGATGTGAAAGCAGCTTCTGTTGGCAAATACTGAGTCTCTGAGGTAAAGCAATATATGCACGTTCAGTGGATGAGCTCTGTGCTCCAGAGAGAGAACTTGACACTTGTGTTCACATCTTTCACAGTTCTCATCTGCGAGTGATAACTTTTGACACCACTGCCTGTGTGTGAAGGGCACTGATGGGCAGAGTAATGCACAGCTCTGTCCTCGTGGTGTAGGGCTGGCACCTGAAACCAGTGCAGCCCTTCTAATGAAATACCTCCGTGGCTTTGCACTCCAAGCTTACATGATCTAATTTGAAGGCAAGTAAGTGGGTCATATCTAGTACCTAAGCATGAGCTTTCATCATTAGTGTGCCTGTTATCCAGTGTTGTGTAGCATATCTGCAGGGGTGCAATCTTGCCTCTGGGTGTCCCTGATATTTGTGGTTACTGATTAGCTGCTGCCACTGGCTCTTCTTGATAAATTCCACATGAGGAGGTGAAGACTTCCAGTAGCCTGATGCCGTGATGCACTGAAAGCTTGTAATGAGTAGCTTCTTCAGGAGCACTAATTTGTATGTTTTTTCATAGATATTTTTTAAGGATCTGTGTCTGACTTGTTGACTGAGATTTATGTACAAAAGCAGCATTACCCAAACTCCACGTGCAGCATGGGTTATACTTCAAAGATGATGCTGCTTACAAAGCATTCTTTTGTCTCCACAGTGGATTTATTACCTGAATATCAAGTTGGCTGAAAAAACCAATGGAGAGTGAAGGATTTTAAAACTAATCAGATTAATTCATCTCCCTTTGTAGTGACCACAAATGAAATATATTCCCAAAGTGGCAAGTTTTTATTCTGAAGCGATCAAAAGGTTTTGCCGTATTGTGTGTTAATTCCTTAAAAACTAGAGGGTGGACCTGTGAGCTCTGAGCCCAGACCACTGCAGGCTAGCACCGTGCATGTCCCCATGGCTGGCTGGGCACAAGCCAGCTCCAAGCCCCGTGCTGGAACTGCTGGCAGATGTCCCCATGTGCCAGTGTGTCACTGCTGCTCCCAGACACGCTGGCCCCCAGCTGTCCCTCCGAGCCACGGCTGGCCCTGCGCTGGCTCCTCAGCCAGGGGATGGCATAGCTCATGTTCTCTGAAGTCTGAGAAATGCCTGCTGGCTGACAGGGACACCACGCTGACATCCCATGGCAGCCTGCCTTCCATCCAGTCTGTAGATTTACAGCTTTCAGCAGATATGTTTCTGTGAGGGAATGTGGAGCTCTTCTGCACTGCTCACTCTTCCATGTCATGTTCCTGAAGCTCCTTATGAACAGAATCTGTTATTCTTTTTTGTTTTGTTTAACTTAATTTTTTTTCTCACCACAAAGAATGTTTTGATCATATAAGCTGAAGTAATCACTGTATTTTTCTGGACATTCTCTGATCTAGATATCTAAACTTTTCCCCCCGGTATTTTAGAGAGTGTTTATGGAGAAAGTGCTCCTTAAATAGAAAGCTCTGTTACTAAGATTAAAAGCTTAGCTGTAAGCTGCAAAATTTAGACAAAAGTTATTCTATTTTTTCAGACATGATTGCTTCTCTGTGTACCTTTCTGCTGCCCTTCATGGTGACGTCACAGTTTTTTCACTTATAAGTAACTGCCTTATTTCAGTGTTATATGAGAAATGAAGAAATTATGCAAATTACCTCCCCACTCGATTACAATGTCATGTAAGGAGGAGAAATGAACTTGAGAAATATGCCATCCCAACAGAAGTACGTGGCTGCCTGTTATGTTTCTGTGAAAAGATAATGGTGTTAGAAGAAAAGGGAAAATTTAGTAAATATTTTTTTTTAAGCTTCTGTTTCAGGAACACTGTCTTAGTGCAGAAATGGCATTTTTTTCACATCCACAAGCTTTCTTATTGCATCTGTAAAAACCAATAGGATTAAAGCATGTGATTTGATCTGTTCATGTGCCTAGTGGTCCCAGGCCTCTTCACCTTCTTCATAAAGCTGTTTGGTGCCAAATCTTGATTTGCTATTCAGTTATGCTTAGTGGCTTGTACAATTCTTGAGCCAGATCCTCAGATTTATATTGGTTTCTAAATTGTTCAATGGAATATGACCCAGTATTATGTGTTAGATTTTTGAAAAGCAAACTCAATCTGGTTATCATCATGCTTTGAGGGGGAAAAAAAGAAAGGTTGTGCTATTCATGTATGTTATGAATCTACTCAATTTAAAAAATAATTGTGAACCTCTACAATGGTGAAACACAGTCCTATCCCCTTTAGGCTATGAGAAAATGACCTGCTGGGTATCTATTTTCAGGTTCTCTCCACTAACCTGTACCACAGTTTGTGAAAATAGAGTGGTAAAAGCTGCAAACTTCAGAAGTAAAAAAAAGTGTCCACATTGGTAACCAAAAGTCAACAGAAGCAAAGGTCTTCCCCTGGTCTTTATGAAAACTGATACCAGAAAATAGAGATTCTGGCGTTCTAAAATACCACATTTAAACCCTAAAAAAGCTAAAATATACCTTTTCACTCTTTTCCTTTAAATCTGAAAATGAAACTACTTTGAATTACTTCCAGATATTCAGACCTACATACAAATGCAAACTATCATACCATTCCCCTTGACTCAGTATCCTGGCTGTAATCAAGGCTGGTATTTAAAAGAAATGGCTGAGTTATGGAGTTAACTGTCCACAGGGACACTTTTTCTCTAACCCTCATTATTTAGATTTGGCTTATATTCCACAGCATGATGTTAAGCAACTAAGATACATCATCAATGGAGGGGACATCTCAGTTCTGAAAAGCAAATTATTTAGAGATTTTTTTCAAAACTTATTGTAAATCAATCTACATTTCTTAAATGGGAAAACCATGAAATTCTGGAACAAGTTTCTTTCAAATGTGTATAGTATTGCAGCATAAAAATTCTATAGGAAACAAACTTACTCTTATTAAAGTCAGGTTTAATGTAATAGCTTCCACATACTTCAGGGTGGAAAAAAGTTATATACAAATGTCCTCAGTCTTTTGGAAAGGCTGTGACCTGCATGATATTTGAAAGTCCACAGGAGTATATAGGAATGAACACAGCAGTTGTTCCCTCATAGTATGTTATTACAAAGAGAACTGGGGGTCAAATTGCATGAATGATAAATGGAAGGTGCTTGAAATGAGTTGGTTCTTTTTTGAACATTATACATTGACCTTGGCAGTTTTGACAATTACATCCATCATTTCTAAGAATCCATTCCAGAACACCCGTCTGTTCTCTAATGTGGCCAAGTAAACAGGATTTGTGAATACACGAATCAAAGATTGATCTCCTGTACCTATACACTGATTAACAGTTGGTTTCTTGGTGCAACTTTTTCATTCTATGAATTATGCGAAGATCATAATTCACCATGGCACACCTGTAGACAAGCATGTTGGAATGCTTTAATCTTCACTCACAAGGTCTTGGTAGAATCAATAGTTGGCTTTTGAGTTTCATAAGCAAAATGGAATAAAACCATTAAAAAGCACATTGTACACAGCAAAAATGATGTTTCACTGCCTTAGTGTTCCCCCTGGCAACAGAACTTGCTGAAGACAAAGATGGAGCAAACCAGGGTGGAACAACCTAGCTGCCCTCAAAAGTCAGCCATCTCAGGCACCAAAAAGCAAAAATCAGCATTTCTGCTTGGAATTTACAGCTCATCCATCTCAGACTGACCATGTAAACAGGCCTTGTAATCCCCAAAGAGATCCATGCTTAGAGCAGCAGCGTTTAACAAGGTCATGCTCTTGAGTAATACTTTTTCTCTTCATCAGAATATCTCTATTCATTGGAAAAGTGCTGAGCTGAATGAGCACTAGTCTGTAACTCAGTGGAGCAGCACCACTCACAGAATCACCTGGGCTCACTTGCTGTGTGCCTTCCAGGCCCCTTCTGCAGGTTCTTTGACAAGAAACATGGGAAGCAGTGCAAGCCTTCACTGAAGATGTGAGGGGTGAGATGACTGAAAAGTTGCTCAAAGCATAAATGGATGCAAACTGATCATCTGAAGTCCCAGAGAGGGGACACCCAAAGCTCTGTTGCCTTGGAAGGGAGCCAAGCAGGGGCTATCCTATCACAGTTATGTAAATGGAAAAATCTGAGTTCATGGGATTAAGATAAAGGCATCAGCTATGGAGGCTACCCTGAAGTAGAGCTTTGTCTTACTTTCTTTTAGTTTTTCTCAGAAGAGAGTCTTGCTTTTGCTCCAACGAGAGCTCTAGGAAATAAGTAGGTGGCTGGTGACAGGGTGCAGGCTTTGTGGAGATGGGCTTAGTGCAAGAGGTAGACACAAGAAAATATAATATTCTATCTCCTCAGCTATGATGGAAAGGTTTAGTAGCTTCTGTATTCTGACAGGTAATTGTAATTCTGGTAATACTTGATTTTATTTTTTTTTTTTACAAAATCGCTTAGAATTTGAATAGATTAGTTAAATCAAAGGGAATTTTCACTCTGTAGAACCTCACTCATTCTTAATTTTGCCTGCTATTCTTTCACAGTAATTTTTCTTATATAAAGCATTTTGGTGTTTTAAAATGTCTGCTATAAATGGTCTGACTCGAGATTCAGACCCTACAAAGTATGTAAAGCACTATAAGGTCTGTACACTACCTTTTGGCCACTGACCTTATATTGGTGCAGGTTAACTGTAGATTTATATTACATTTGAAAATGAAAAACTTCCTTTTTTTTTGTAAGCAAAGCATTTTTTTCAGGCAATTTTGCTCCTTAATAGAAACATACCATTCCTTTGCCTAGGAATTTAAACTAGCTATTATGGAGATAAAACTCTATTAAAAGTACTTTCTCCTGTTTTTTGACTCCCTTCTGCCCTTGCATATTAGAAATACCTTCATTTTCACAATTTTATGACGTGCCTTAAAAAAACTTGCAGAAAATCCATCCACTGTAAGTAGATCTATTATTAATTTTGTTATTAATTTCACATACTGTGTTCCAGGAATTGAAAATCCACTACATTTATAGTAAATGCCAGTCCTCCCCTCCTCCTCCTCTTCCACTGAATGAACTATAAAGAGACCAAAATGGTTTTGTGACAAAGAATTAAATGGATTGCAGCAGGTGGTATCACAGGTGCCTGCTTAATTCCTGTTGACATAGTCTGTAGCTCAGGGATGGGGAAGCATGGAGATGCCCTGACTGCTGGTCAGAATTAGGGTAGGGAGAGGGGAGTCAGATTAATGGCTCTAGCTCAAGCCATGAGCCTATTACAGGGGATTATTGTTTTTAGTGGAATTAAATGTACTGGGAAACACCACAGGTCCATCCAGTCGAGAGTCCCGTGACTGGAAGAGGTCTGTGCTGATTGTTTAAACAAAGATCTGTGGCATTCACTTGCACTCCCCTTGATGAAGGCAGACTGCTCAGATCAGTGCTGTGTCTCTCTTGCTGGGACAGACAGAGGCAAAGCTTCAGCAGTGTGCTCACAGTTACTGAAGCAAGCACAGGTTCAGGTGGAGACAAGCTGAGTGTGTGTGCTGCCCTGGCTCTGGGTCTGGGTCTGGGTCTGGCTCTGGGTCTGCAGCCCCAGCAGCACCGCGGGGTTTGGGCCATGGGGCTCCCAGCTGGGAGCACCAGATTCATGGGGGACATGCATGGAGCCCTCCTACCAGATGGGGTGTTTTGCTAATCAGTTAAATCTGCTTTAGCTGATCTTCTCGTGGCATGCATGGAAACCAGATTTTTGAGTCCATTTGAGTGGGATGGGAATATCTAGCAGCCAAGTACAAAGACTTCCCTTTAGACTGTGCTGCTGAAACAGGAAATCTAGATAAATTAATTTGCCAAACCAAAGCAAAGGGATGCATTTAATGTAAATTTACTATTTTTGTGAGGATTGTTTTCATTCATATCTGTCTAGGCTAGCAATAGACAATTAAAATGTATTGTGGTTTGGTGTAAACAGCTCCTACCTTTGTATGTTAATCTCTAACAGTGATGGCTTCCAGAAAACTGATTAGTCCTTGCTGAAAGGCTGCAATAATCATCCTTGCAGCCAAAATCATGTGTGATGGGCAGGGTAGCTCCCTTTGTGGAAATGTTTAAACGTGCAGGTGGTTCTGGCTGATGACTGGTGAAGGCCTGTTGTTCTCTGCAGGCACCTGTGTGCCCTGCCCTGTGTGCCAGCCTGGGCACTGCTGGCCTTGGCTGGCTGGGCTCAGCCTGCCCAGGAGGCACAGCTGGGCTCCTGTGTGCTCCTGTGTGCCCCAGGTGGGACACAGGACTGCCTGTGAGCAGGGGAGGCAATCCTTGCCTCTCAGTGTGCCCTGCACAGTGGATGCAAAAAACAACAAAATGCCCCAAACCACATATCTGAGCATGTCTGGAGACTGAATTTAAGTATAATTGGTCCATCTGAATCTCTAGGTCTGAGTCTGTGTGCCTTGTCACAAAGACTAAGCTACACCTAGATCCTAATATATGTATCTGATGGAAATGTGCTTAAGACATATAAGTGGTCTGTTTTAAAGGGATTGCCCCTTATTGAGTGATGAAGTTGTAATCCATGAAGAAGAGTAATAAATAAACACAATATGCACTTTAATCCATTCTGATCAAATTATGCCACACATGGCTATGCAAGGAGGTTAAAAAGCTGAGAAAATATATTTTTTTTGTAATTCACTTGATTATAAATTATCTATTTATATTGTTGTATTAGTATTTTGTAATGAATGGGCTTGTGTTTGTGTTACAACCAGCAGTCTCACTTTAAAGTGTTCTGAATGTTTTCCCTATGCTTAGTTATTAAGGTCAAATTTTACTGTGCTTTGTTTTCCTGCTTTGTACATTGCAAATTGTGAGGAAATGCACTAAGGAGGAAATGTGAATACTGGCTAAATATTAATTTTATTGCTTTTTCTGCATTGTGGTGAAACCTATCTCCTTCAAGAGACTATTTAAGTAGTTATTAATGTGTAGCTGTCTTTCTTACTAATTAAAAATTTTTAGTTTGCTCCCTAGTAATTGGGAGCTGGATTTAAAGGGGAGAAAAGTTTTCAGTAGTGCTCTCTTGGCCTTCTTGCCTTAACACTGGTAATTAAGTTAAAATCATGCCCAGAATGAAGTAATTTTATATACATGACCGAGGTACCAATAGGAAAATTCCTTAGTGCTGCTAGCTGAGTGTCTCTGGTGCTAAGCTCAGTATGGATCAGCATTCTGAGGGCTTGGCATCACAGGCTGGGTTTGCTGCTGGCTGTCCCCATCCAGGTGGTGTCAGAGCTGCCCAACTGCAAACAGCTCAGCCCTGCCTCTGCGAGCTGCAGCCACAGGAGCCAAAGAACCTGGAAAACCCTCGCTGGATTCTATGAAAGCATTTGCCTGTGTCAGCTTCAGCCTCAAGCCAGTGGCTGGGTGGACATGTGAATTAAGCTAAATCATGTGTAACTTTGCATAAGCAAGCCCCAGTGATTTTGTGTAAAAGGTGAAGGCCTGACTTCTCACTTAACTGATGAATTTCCAGTTTGCTCTGCAGTGTCTGTTGTGTTGGTGTTGCCCATATGATAACAGCTCAGTGCAAGATATGGATGCTCCTTCTTGCTTGGGTACATATTCTGTTACATTAGCACAGGGATGGATTGTGCTAAAGCCTATCCACTTCAGAACCTTCACCTTTTGTGGTGTAGGAAGCATCAAGAGGAATGTGGAGCATGGTGGTATGGTTCTGTTTGTTTTAACAGGAATGTCTAAAGGCTTAATGTGTGGAGAAAATTTACTGTCATATGTACAGCTGTTGCAACATAAAGAAAATTCTTTGCCTAGTAGATGGCACACCTTGCATTAAAAAAAAAGTTATTTTTATACTTTTATGATGATACCTAGTAACACAATGTGAAAAAAAGCATAAACTGTTACTATCTTTTCTTTTCCCTGCTAACTCCAGAGAGTAGCTGTACCATAAAAAGAAGGGGCACCTCCCTGCGCAAGGACTTTCTAAAATATGTGGTGTGAGTTGGATTTTTATGCATGTGCTAGTCTGGATTTGGTAAATGCTGGGCGAAGTTTTCTGTGTTACATGAAGCACTGTGTTGGGGACAGAAACATTTCTCGATTGAGTTGAATTTTAGGAGTAGCATCTGGTGAAAAATGAGTTTAAAGCATCAGTTCTGAGACTATGCAGTGGCACTGGGCAGGGATTAGTATTTTGATGATGAGTTTAAAGAGTTCCCATGCCAATGTAGCCCTGATAATTTGATTTTTATCATCTTTCCCTTTTGAAAATAACAGCTCTTGGTCACCTTATACTTTATGCACTTAGTAGGAAATACTGTATGTTTTGTCTTCACTTAGCACTTATATATGATTTAACTATGTATTTACAACTACAAAGCATGTCTGGAGTCTGTGGGCTCAAATATATAATATAATAACATATTTGGAGAATATATTGGAAGCAAATAAAGCAGTGATTGCAATGCCATAATAATATTTTTTGACAAGCTGTAGATTTAAACTTTAAATGGCAATTTTCAGGTCTGGCTATTGTTGGTAGCTAACAGCACAAGATAAAATCTAAATTTTATTGTGACGTTTGAAACAATGGCTTGCTTTCAACCTGCACATAGTACAGAAAATCTTTGTCTGGGGTTCACTCCTCAGCTGTGGCAAGTTTGCCTAGTTTACCTAAACTTGATGACATGAGATTAATAATTTAGTCAGAAACCATCATTGTAACAGTACATGCATGACTCTCAAAAACAAATTCCAGGCAGGTTTCCTCTTTCACTAAAGCAGGCAGTTACCATGGTGATGGGAAGTGTGCAGGAGCTAGAAGAGACAGAACAATGCATGACTTCAAAGTGCTCCCCTTCCCACCAAAAATGTCACTGCTCCCCATTCCCCAGCAATTCCTATACATCAAACAGTATGTGCCATAACACCAAGGAGCTCTAAAAAAGCAGAAAGAATAGCCCTACCTTCTGCTAAGCCAAGTTGTGCCATCCTCCATGTGCCTTCTAAACCTTCCAGTGCCTTGGAAAGTCTTCTGCCAAAACCAACCATCTTTATTCAGATATCAGAATTAATGTAACTCACTGCTCACTGCATTTCAATTTTAAATTACTCAGAACAATAGAATTATTAATATAAAGACAACAAAGCACAAACTGAATGGGAGAAACTATTTTTTGGTTTGGAACTTGATCCTTCCGACTCTGATTTAAACATTAGTCAAGGCATAGAGGTAATGATAAAACTATGAAGAAATAATCCTTGATCTCAAAGGAATATATCTTTATTATAAGATTTAAGACTAACCTTTTTCCTGACTCTTACCTACAATGATGTCAAAGAAGAAGCAACATGAGGGGAGCTGGGGTAGAGATTGCCCTGAGAGAGAAGCTTTGAACAAAGAGAGGAGGCCTGGAGCCTTGCAACAAAGAAAGAAATGCCTATGAATAAATGTGGAACCCTGTGGGCAGTGGTAGGCATGGAATTTCATTAAAATGTGGAAAATAAGCAGTGAGCTCTTGAAAAGGTGGTGTGAGTGTACAGTGGTTGTGCTCTCTTCCACTTTGATTCCGACCAGCAGTGGGAACAGATGGTGCATTACACCTCCTCCCCAAAAGGAAGCATCCTCTGTGCTCCCACCCACCAATGCCAGTGCTGCAGGAGAGGCAGGGACCTTGGAACAGAGCTCCTTCATGCTGATTTTGTGTTGGTTTATTTCCACTGAAATGATTTGCATAACACTAATGTAAAAGGGCTAGAAAATGATCATGTTGTCTTTGGGAGAGGGAAGAAAGAGTCTCGGGGGTAAGTATGGGAGGGCATATTGAAGATGTGTCCAGTTTCAGAAGCTGAGCCAGTCAAGAAGGTTAACTTCAAAACTGCCAGAAAGTCTTGCTATAGTAGATATGACCAAATAAGTTACCGAGGGGTAAATACATCTTTGAAAATCAAGCAATTTCTCTTGAGGATGTATGTTTTAAGGCATACATACCACAAGACTACAGAAGTCAAAACCATTCCCACAGCTCCTCCATATAAAACTGACTGATTGACTCTAACAGAAATTTTGCAATAAATAGGAGTGCACTCCTGTCAGTGTCATGAAATTATCCTGGCCACAAACACATTGGCTAGTCTGGAAGTGAGCTGGATCAGTGCTCTTTAAAGTTAATGTGAATATACTGAAACTTTGATTTGAATGTGAGTGAACATCTAGACAGAATTTTCTAGTTCAAAGGCCTTTATTGTCCAGAACCTTCCTTTAGGGAGAATTCAAGAGATTATCAGGCTCTTTTGCCTGATAGAGCCTTTTGCCATGATTTTATTGATGTTTTCTGATCAACTTATTCTCCTTACCTCTGTTCTGGTATGTGTTTGTGTGATACCAGCTCACAAGAAATGCAATAGCAGATGGTTAATAGAGGAATATAATACACAATGCCTATCAAATAACCAGCAAGTTGGTATTTTTTCTTCTCCTTCTTTTTTTTTTTGTGTGCGTTTTTGTTTGTTTTGTTTTGGTTTTTTTTGTTTTGTTTTCTGGACTTTGTACAGCTGCATAGTGGAAATAAACATCAGAGAAGCACTTGCCCTGTGTATGACAACGAAGTGCAGATCAGCAACTGGCTATTTATCATCAGGAAAACAAACTGATCATCCTCTCTCTTGTTGCTTTCATATTGTTTTGTTTTGTGAGCTGGCTTAGCGGGATGTAATGGATACCTGTGTCTCACTGCATGATTTTGGGTTGTACAATGGGTGTAGAGCACCCTCTACTTTCTTTTGATCAAATAACACTCCTGGGCTTGAAGAGAAGGGTGTGTAGGGGGAGCATCAAGGCTGTTTTCCTGTAGATTTTTGTACTGAAATCAGAAGAAAGAATTTGTCTATAGGGTTCATTAACTGTTGGCCTCTGCTGGCAGTAACCCATGTTATATAGGCCACCATTGTGCCATCCTCAAAAGAACTCCCTGAAGGAGGCAAAGTCTAGAAGGAGAATATCTACTCTGAAGTTTCCCACCTTCCCTGAACTGTATCTCCAGAGCCACCCCAGGAGGGGAGACTGTGGCTTTGAAAAATAACACCTTTGTTATTCCAAGTGTTAGAGATGAAGCAGAGTTTTCAGATGGCCCCAAGGTTTTTGCACCCTTCACCAAACACAGATGGAAACTGGACTCTTTGAACTGCTTTGAAAATCTGTTACCATGCATTGCTGTGGGGCCTGTGAAGCAGCCACTACTAACTTCTGTCTGCCTGCAATTTTTATGACCATGTGATGACAAGGGATTAAATAGCTTCATTTTAGAAGCAGACAGCTTTTAAATGTAAAAATGAAAAACAAAATAAAACAAAAAGCCCAATAATTCCTTGCTCAAGGCAAAACCTTAATAGATGCTGAGGTAACATTTCAATGAATGAGGTGAATTCCGAAGTAAAAATGTGAGCAGTTTAGAATTTAAAATTATATCTTAGGCAATAGTTGCAAAACCTTTATACATTATGATCTTAGTAGATTGGTATCCAGAAAATATAGATTATCCTTTGTTTCCCAATTTAGGAGCTGTTGGAACTATGGTATATGATACCATCACTTTTCTGTGTAGTGTTTTCTATTTAGTGCCTGTAATTTACATGGCATTATTATAGAGGTGCTGAAAAGATTGTCAATTTATTCATATAATGAAAACTTCTTTGACTTATCTGAATTAACTGAGTAGTTGATGGCAAAGAGTGTAGAGCTTTCTATAGAAAAACACGTTCTTTAATTTTTTATTGCATTTTATTCATTCATTGAAATTATCAGAAATATGTGTGTTATTACAGCTACTCTTGGTTTATTAAGAAAGTGATAGCCTTTATTCCGACATAATTTTATATATTGGGTTTAACTAGCAAGAGATTGGTTTTTTTTTTTGTATTTTTCTTTACTCAAGAAGTATTTAGTTTATCTATTATGAAATAAAAAAAAGATTTTTATAGATACAGGTTTTGTTTTTCTAGTTCACTCAGTTGATCTCAGTTGCACGAGCCAGGAGGTGTAAAGTGCTACAGATTTCATCTACTTTTCACAAGCATGACTGCTTTGGGCAGGTTCAGTAGTGTGCTAAACAGCTGAATTGTGTGGGCAAACACAGACCTCTGGCAATGTACACCACACTCTTCTCTGTCCTCATCCATCAAGGATACAAAACTCGTGTGCAGCAGCTTTTCCAGAGGAACAGCCCCAGGGGGACCAGTGGGACCCTCTGTGCTGCCAGGGCAGGGCTCAGGGTGGGCGCTGGCAGCAGGAGCCCTGGGCTGTGCTGCTGCAGCCCCTTGGCTCCAGAGCCTGCTCTTTGCCACTCTGTAGGCTGTGAGGATTGCCTTTCCCTCAGCTCAGATGTCTTCAGAAGTTGATTTGATGACCTGATTTTCCCTCCAGAAGGTGAAAATTGGGACATTCTGTGTTGGCAGAGTGTTTTGTTGTAAGAGCTTCAAACACTGTAAGATGTCTTCGTTAGTGAAGTGCTTGGAGGTGAAGCAGCTGATTGTGCTCTTGTACCAGCAAAAGTAATGTGTTTTTATACCTTGTCTTTTATAGTGATTATTTTTTCTTGAAGCGCTCTGTGTTTTGGGGTACTGGAATCTACCAGCAGTTTGAGAAATCTTTGTCTAAAAGTGTGGAAGCTTGAATTAGATTTGCTGAGGAAACTCTGCTTTTATTCATGTCACTTCAGCAGCTCTGGCCCTGTCAAATGTTAATTTTTAGTTCAAAGTGCCTTACTGCATAAAATATAATATGACATATTCAACTGCAGACTATAAATTAATTAAAACTATAAATAAATATTTTAGTCTGTCATCTGCTCTGAACTGCTGTGGTGACTTTGGAGGAGGCAGAGGAGTGGCCTAGAACATGAACTGCCCAGAGAGGGGAAGGGAGAACTGATCTGCACCTTCCTTATCCCAAAGATGACAAAGGGTTTTACTTCTCTCCACTGAAGGTTTCCTTTCCCCAGGAACTGGTACTAAGAATTACCAGTGAGAGAAGCCAATTTGGGTCTACTGCCTTTCTAGATGGCATCGTTTATTTTGAAATGAGGTGGTAGTGAGGGCAAGTGCTGGAAGGCATATGGGAATATAATGCAGCCTCCAAGAGCTGAGGTTGGAGCAGCAGTCCTGTGGGTAATTTCCAGCTCAGTGCTGAAGTGGCAGAATTTATCTATCTATTACCACAGTGAGGCTTTAAAGTTCACTGCAGCTTTCCTTTGTGTTCAGTGCAACTTAAGCATGTTCATGTTTAGGACAAAAGAAGCATGCACTACATTGAATTGCATCACGTGAAGTGTCAGTAGTGACAGGAAATTTTATTGCAATTCAAGGAACCTCATTGTTGTAGCTGCAGCTTACATGGAAAACAACTTACAACAGATTGTCATATGTTGTAGAATTTTCCCTCTGGAAATAATTTTTTGGCCTTATTTTAAGTGATACTATGCAAACAACAGGACACATACAGGGTCTTGCAACTTGCTCTTTTCAGGTTAACATGAGTGCCAAAAGTATGCACATGTCTGTAGAGTAAGATTAACTTCCATAATTACTAAAGAAGATATGACAGATTTTTACCATGCAAGTGTCTTTTTTAACTTACTGAAAAAAAGACAGTTTAAGGGGCAAACTGGACAGTGACACAAGATGTGGAGGCACGGGCACTGTGAGCAGTGATAAGCTGATAAGAAATATTTAGTACTTGCTTGCCATTAATCTTGCTGACATTTCTTTATACAGTAATTGAAATATTTCTTCTAATTGAGTGAAGTTTGAACTTCAGCACAAGTAATTTTAACTCTGAGGAGAGCTCAGAAACATTTTTATGTTTGATCACAAATTTAAGCTAATATTGGAAACATGAGGACTTATATTTTCTTTGATAGAGGTCCTTCTGGAATAGAAGGGCATACTCTTTCTATACAAAATTTGATCAGTAATTTTAAAAGCTCCAAGAGACATGAATCTTCAAAGATGGTTTTCTAGATCATTATTAATTTACTTTTTATCTCCTTATAGAGTAAGAGTTACTAAATCATATGTCAATAAAATTGTCTAACAGGGTTTGGAACAATACCAAATATGCAGGCAATGGCATAAATATTTTTTTTTTTTTTTCCTGTGTGCTAAGTAATTTTTGTACATTTTAAATCTTATGGGAGATGTTTTTAAGAGCTTATTTTGCAAGTGTGGAACATTCCAGGTGGAGCCTTTACTACTTCTCTGCTGAGATACAGACAAATACTATACTGCACGTATTCACATGGCCAAAACTTTTTGTAGCACTTGATTGGTTCCTAAGCTTTTCCCTCCATGAACTTCATGCACATGTATCCATTGTGCCTTTGCAGTATAACTGCATTGATCACATCCAAACACTAGATCAGTCAGTGTTTTAGCAGAATGATGCTCCTGTGTCTTAAGGAGGAGAAGAGCCCTGGCATTTTGCAGCTTGAGTCTGTAAACATTGGGTTTACTAAATCCATCACATACTTTGGGGAAGTGACAAATCTACCATTCCCCTTGTTCATCCTACTTGGCAGCCTGTGTATTTCTCTCCTAGTGTATTTGTGATACTTTGAAAGAGATTTTTTTAAACTAATAAAAGGTCATATTAAGGCAACTCAGTTGGTATTAAGTGCAAGAGCTGGATGGCTTGACTACAAAGGGATAATTAGAGAAGGCTTAGTTTAATAAGATACTTGTAGCTTACTAATTCACATTACTACAATCCCTTCTCCCTTGTGAACACCCCACTCACAGGAAATTGATCTTGGTTACTGTGGCTTTGTTCTCCTCTTCGGCCCCAGCACAGAAACTGGTTCCTGTGAAGTGTAATATATTTTAGACTCTCTGCATTGACCCTCAGTTGACTCCTGAACTTTGAGTGCCTTTCTGTGGCTGGGACCCATGCTGCCTGCCTGGAGCCACTCTGCGTGCAGAGCCTGTGCCCTCCTCCTCCTCCTCCTCCTCCTCCACCCTGCGAGCAGGGACGGATTCTTCCCTTGGTGCTCTTGGCAATGTGATCCCACTTCTTGGCTGCATCGAGAAGGCCAAGACTAGCATTATGGGATGCCCTTACAAGGCTGGAACTGTCAGCTCCTGGGTGAGAGAAGGCACCAGCAATCGCCTCTCTAGAACAGCTGGAGCGTTTAGGGGGATGCACTGGTTCCTGTGGATCACACAGATAAATGCTGCTGGTGTAAGGCACCACTGGCCTGTAGGTAGGTAATGTGCTTATGTGTCACTATAGGACACGAGCAAACACGACATGTGCACACTGCAGCTCGAAAGGTGAAGAGAGAGGAAGTTTAATTTTTGACTTCATATATATAATTTTCCAAAGGTGACAGTGCCACCTCTCCAACGACACTGGACAAACTAACAGTCCATCAACTTTCTCCACCTACATGAAAGAATGAAAAACAATAAGTTGTTTACAAAAAGTGCATGAGAAAGTTGGTAACAGAAATGAAAACATCAAAAAGCATAGAACATCTTAAAAAATCAGGGCGACACTTACATAGGTATGAAATATGGCACACACCTTTGATACATCCTTAATATATATGCCCAGAGAGAGACAGAACACAACTGGAAAGTAGCAGTTACTATTTTTGAAGTTCTTGGTTTTAAATGTAGGAAGGGAACAGAAATGAGCATTTTTTCAGCCAGCACTGACATATTAGTCCTCTGAGCAATAATGGTATTTTTGCCACTATACTGTGAACAAGCACTGTCTAATCTGCAGATACAGAAGGCTCCAGTGAAACAGTGTTGATTCAGCCCTGCCTCTTCACAATCAGAGACACTCTCGTAAGTCTTGGAAGGGACTATATATCTAAGCCAGAGTGAAATGCTCAATTTTTGGAGACAGTGTGCAATCAGAATCACTCTTCCCATTTTACCCTATACCTTTCAATTCCAACATGCTCTCAAATAAAACAAGATTGAGCTAGGCAAGTCTTTCCTACTGTTCACATTCCAGGACTATGAATGCCCATTTCTCCAAGGAAGCGAGGAAATGTGTTCTATGTTGTTATGATTCTGGAGAAACATTCTTTTTTCATAAATAGCTAATGAATGCTGACACTTGTATCTTGGAGGTTACCAGACATGCAAGTAAAATTGGTCATTGTGATCAACAATGGATCACAATAGTGGGAAGCCATAATTTTCAATTTTTTCTTTAACTCTCTTTCTAATGAATCTACAATATTCACTGCTGTAAATGACAAGTAATGCAACATCTGAGGTAAAATTCCCTGGTGTGGCTCTGTAAGATTTAGACATAGTCAAACAATATCTTTCAGTATAGGAAAGAAAACAAGTCCATGTTTTGTCTTTTCACCTTAATGCTGCAAATGTCACAGAAATTTGCATGTAAAACACTTTCTGTACTGGCAGGTGTCTTTGTTTTGGTCTCTCACCAGTGAGTTAAGCCAGACTTTTAAATTGTTAACAACTGAATAACTTTTAGATCCCGATACCTTGTATAATCAGTCACAGATATATCAGTTATGTGGGATTTATACTCTGCAATGATGGGATGGACATGAGAGCCTTGGTAACCTCGAAATAATTCACTGATGCCTTTATAATCTCTTGTGCAATGTATACAAAATGTGAAAGCAAGTGGAAATAGTATTTGTTGGATAGTATTTAAGACAACACAACCTGTGTTAAATTTCTAAAGAAACTGGCTATACTATTCTGAAAGGAGGTATTTTTGAAACAAGTTTCAAAAATTAACTTTTTGGTATTGAGAAAAGTTTATGTTAAACTATTAAGAAATCTGATTTTAGTAAACAAAATGAAAAACATCAGATTAAATTTAGCATATTTATCAACAGAGGTCATCAAGGAAGAGCAGTAAGACAGTTCTGGAGAGCAGCTGTAATCAAACCAATCTCGTCGGTCTCAATGTGTGTGTGTGAAACTATTCAGAAATTGCTTATATGGAAGAAGTTAAGATTTAATTCACATTCCTTAAAATGAAGGAAATCTGCCTGCTCTTAAGGGTTTCTGATGAGGAACGTTGGATGTATAGAAGCTGAACCTGTTGTGTATCTTTTCGTGGTCTGACAATATTTACATAATATTCTTTTCCACATTTTTGCATAATGCAATTGTAGTTCAGTGTCTCATTTTTCCCTTTTTTTATGTTCAATACTTAATTATTCCTTTGAGACACTTTTGAAGCATTTGGAGTGCTCCATTCTCAGCTGGGTGAAGCTTCTGAACTCCCTGTTATTTCAATATATTCGTTTTTATTTTTTCACATCGGCTTAGGATCAGGACTTGGAGTAATAGAAGGTCATTTTCTTTTTTTAAATATGAACTTAATATGTAAATGTTCTGGCATCTCTTAATGCTAAAGGTCATCTGGCTGATTTCATTCTTTGGATTGCAGCAACACTTTGAAGAGTGTTAATTGATTGTAATTGTTTTAGTTAATCAATTTCAGAGGATCAGGAACCTGTTTTACATGCTGGAGTTGTTTGCTTCCAGGCAGTTCACAGAAGTGATGAAAACTACCTTAGGTTAATTGTTCCTTTATTTTAAGAGATTAAGGGTTTTATCTGTTCTGGGTGACACTGGATTTGGAATATGTTAGAGTTGAGCTATGAGGAGAAGATGGATCCTTCATATACAAGTTGGACAAAAATATCTAAAACTTGTTTATCCCCCACCATTTTTTAAAAATTGAAGTGAAATAAAAGTGTGAAAGAGAGGAACTATCTCTGAGCTTGATACTTCCAGCAGCACTGAAGGTTGTTTTTCTGATAAAGGCAGCAGTGTCTTGCCACTGGATTTCTGTGCAGGAACTCTCATTTATCTATATAGGCTTGTTTGTTTATTAAAGACTTCAAAGTGTTTGTGGGAAGAGTTTGTGAAGTATGGCTGTGTAGCAAACTGGAAGGGCAACTTATGGAATTCTTGATAAGCAGACTTCATCTACTCCAAACTTTTTGAGATAAAGTCTGTCCTCTCCTACATTTTTCCATTACAATTTCATTTTCCTTGTCTGGCAGTCAAATAAGGGGCATTGTCTAATGGTCCAGTTAATGCATTGGATGTATCTCACTGTGTATGAAAGCAGAACTTCATTATAATTGGAACATAGTGTGGGTTTTAGGAATCCTTGTCAAGTAAACGTTTAAATCCAGCAAAATGATGTGTCCCATTAAAAAGAAGAAGGAACTTGTGGTTTCATCACTGAGTTCCTAGCACAGCCCATAGTATAATTTCATAGTCTGCATGTCTTAAGCAAACACTATACACCTTAGAGCATAAAGTGGGTTATTCTTTTCCTAAATGTGAAGTTGATTTCTGTTTCATGAGATTGAAATAAGCTGCAAAGCTGTCCTTTTTCTCTCCTGAATGTGTATTTTTCTGGATTTCAGGAACTTGCTGGTTTTTCCCATGACTCTTGCTATCCATGAAGTAACACTCAAAATTAGCAGATGTTCAGATGAATTAAATAGCAAAATTCTGAGGGGAAATGGAAAAGACTCCTGACCCAGAAGTATGGGTGGCTTACTGAGGGAAATGCTATTAGCAGAAAATGGCAAGGAAGGTAAGTTAATGTGAATCCCAGATTTCTGCTAGGAAGAGAAAAACAGAACTTTCAATGAAATGAAATTACCTAAATGAAGACATCTGCATTTTTGGGATAAATAGTACAAAGATCAGGCAAGGGGAACTAGGAATTAAAGTAATTAAGCATAAATTTGACCACATAATTGGAAACTCCGCAGATTGAAGTGGAGAAAGAGAAAGAAAGAAGTAACATTCAGGTTAAAATAATGAGTGAAAATGTAAAGCATACATATCAATGAAGGAGCAACTGCAGCATGGGTGCTTTTTTCCTGGGTTCTTGGATTTCTTCATCCTTGCCTTGTTGTTCCTCTCAGAGTCCTGTCTATGATTTGACCTGTCTGCTCACATGAACCCATGGACAAATGTTTCCTCCTATGCTCCTGGGACCCCTGGGAATGAATGATGTTGCTGTTGGACCCACAAAACTGGGCAGAAATCAGGCATGGCTACCTGTTTTGCCTATGTGCTTAAGCTTTAAGTCATGAATGATGGTTTGATGTTTAATTGAAAATCAGCTGAATTTAGGAGTCCAACTAGTTGAGTTTCTAACCAGAGAAACTCAACAGTCAAAATCTTTCTGCTCAAATAAAGAAAATGTTGATGGGGGTGGAAAATAGAGACAGAGAAAAGCAAAAGTAGCAATTAGGCTGGTGGATGAAGATTTTGTGTCAGGCCCTAAATGTTGTCCTTTACTGTGTGTATTTTGAAGGGGAGTAGGGCTATCCCTGGGACACATCCTGATCCCTTTTCTCTTGGGTGAAGTACCACTGCAATCCCTAGGTCTGTTAGGGGATATACAGAGCACAATAATAATGGAGCACAATTATCAGGAGAGGAAAAAAACCCCACCCGAATGCAGTTTTAAAAGAGTTGTTTTAAAATTTATTTGTGGAAAAAAATATTAGACAGATTTCAGTCTGACAACTTCCCAAAAGAAAGAGGAGTTAAACTACAGCACATTCCTTCTGATTTCATCTGCCTCAAAAAAATCACAGATGCCTGACTCATTTTATATACCTTTCTGTTGTTAAGACAGGCAGGAAATTCGAGAACAATATAATTGTCAGTATGATAAATGAGAAGGCAAAATACTGTTGAACAGTAGAGGACACCGGGTGTTATTATGGCCTATTGTTGCTATGAATAGAACCACCCAGACGCCAATTAACATCTCATTGCTATGATTACTTGCTACAGTATCTGTTCCACTAATCAAACTTGCACCTTTTTAGACCATATTTTGATTTCAAAAAGTTATACCAAGAAGAGATTACATTTATCTCAAATGCAAATAAATGTGAAGCTTAAGAAGCTAATTAAGTTTATAACCACTGAGAATAACATTAAAAAGAAAATTAAATTGCTTGGTTTGGAGGAAAACCTTTTAGGAAACATTTGTTGAATAAACATAAAAGAAATTCTCCTAATGTACTCTTATGCAAATAGTGTTCTGTTTATATTTTCCATATGCCAATCATATATAACTCTTATGATTTTTCCTTCACTAAAAACTCCTCTTCATAGGAATATTTACTACCAGGCACACAATATGTAGTAAGTACGACAGTTATATTATAGCAGCCTGCTATAGCCTCCCAAACTTTTTGAGAACAGAACTTGTTTTAAGAAAACAACAATGCCATTACAAATATTTAGTAAATAATTGGTTTTGGTAAAGAGATGAAACTGAAGGATAAAGCCTGTAAGATGTTACTTCCCTAATTTTTCTTTTTTTTTTTTTTTTTTCCTTTAATGGTCATAAAAGCTACCATATTCAGAGCTCTGAAGAAAGGAAATTTCTGCTGATGAGTCAGGCAGCAGCACTGCAGAATTTCCTTGGCCGTGCTCCATCTGCCAAAGCACAATGGTGTTGTCCCTGGTCTAAAAGACTGCTAAGACAGCTTTGCAGTCTGTCTCAAGTCAAGGAGAAAGCAAGGTTAGCAGAGCAGAGCCTCAGGTGTTTGGCTGGGTCTGGCTGCTCAGCCCCTCACCAGGCTGAGCCTGTGCCCCAGCAGCGCCTCAGCCAAGGCTGCCCTGCTGCCTCCTGCCTGGCTGGGGGCTGCAGCAGCTCCCTACCCAGCCCAGAGCTCCCTCCCATCCCCAATGGATGAGCTGTGCTAGTAAAAGGTACAACTGCTGCCTATGAACCACTCCTCTGCTTGGTTTAAGGAAAAACAACTTTTGAAGGAGAAAAGGGAATTCATAGACCTCAAGGCAAAAGAGGGGTGATAGGATTGCTGCTGGAAGAATCCTGTGAGCAGCATTGGCTTGGCTGGTGCTACCCCTGGGCTTCTGTCCCACTCTCCCCTCTGGAGCACAGGCCCTGAGTGCATCCTGCACCACCTCTCCTTGCAGCCAGCTCTGGCTTTGCCAGGGTGTGGAGGAGCAAAGCAGAGTCTCTTTGTCCTTGTGCAAGTAAATCTGGAGAGGAGGCTGAGGCAGGCTTTTGTTCTTGACTCCCATGTACTGTGTTTAAGGTTTGACAGCAGCAAAGTCAAGGGGACTCACAGGGAGTGATGTCAATGAATCCTGGATGGACTTGCCCATGGATGCTCTGGCTGGGCTGAGCAATGGTTCTATCCTCTGCTGGCAACAGCTTCAATCCTGTGAGCTGGAGACAACAAATATGGGGAGGAAGCTGTTCTGATGGAAATGGTGGATAGATGGATGTCTTTTCTGAGGACTTAACGTTGTTATTTTAGTTAATCTTTAATACATGCCTTTATCTTGCTAGTGCTGAGAGAACATCACTTTCCCTGCAAGGGTTTCAATTACAACTGGAATATTTTGAAATGTGCCCCTGATGATCCATCACATTTTTTTTTAAAGGCTTTGGACATGGAAGAGCAGTATTGAACTTGGAGCTTGAATTCAGATATAATTTTTTTATAAAGCAGCTGACAGGTTTGCTGGATTAGTGTTTATAATACTTATTGACATCCCATGATACCTTTCCATAGCTGAGCAGAGTTTAGATTGACTCTGGAGTATTAGTACTTGATGAAGGTAATCTGTTTTCTTGGCTGAAGCTCACAAACAAAGCAGTTAAATCCCCATTACAAATGGCTGAACAGGGACCCATTAAACTTCTTATAGGCCTGTCTCATTTCTATAGCCCTGAAACATTTATAAAGGGCACTGTTAAAAATTTACAGAACCTTGAGACAGCGTCTTAAGCAAAGCTACTCTGTGTACACTACCTGAAATACTCAGTCTTCCTTTAAAGAGTAAAATAAAACTAGGAAAAACTTTTTCATACACTTTGACCTACAGTAACTGTTTTGGCTGTTCTTGATTTATTTTCAAACTTTCATGGAAAAATAGATGGTACAGGTAGAAAATCAATTCATGCTTAAACTACTATAGGAAGGTGGCCAGGTTGGTTATTAATAATCAAACTGTCTTTGTTAATGTCTGTTTCAATTATTAGTTCTCCAATCACCCTTTTTATATGGGAAGTCACTCTGGAAATTGTTGGCACTGAATTTGAGATGAATATGGTAATAGTGGATGTATCATGTTAATGAGAATTCTCATATTAAGAAATATAAGACACATTATTTTAATGATTCTACTGACAACAAACCATGGAAGCCACAAAGTTATTTTTTAATGAATCAATCCCCACAGGCCTAAAGTAATTGTGTGAAAACTGTTGGTCTTTTTTTTTTCCTATAAACACCTGCCCCAACCCCAATTTTTTATTTCTTCTGACTTTTCNAAACAAAGCAGTTAAATCCCCATTACAAATGGCTGAACAGGGACCCATTAAACTTCTTATAGGCCTGTCTCATTTCTATAGCCCTGAAACATTTATAAAGGGCACTGTTAAAAATTTACAGAACCTTGAGACAGCGTCTTAAGCAAAGCTACTCTGTGTACACTACCTGAAATACTCAGTCTTCCTTTAAAGAGTAAAATAAAACTAGGAAAAACTTTTTCATACACTTTGACCTACAGTAACTGTTTTGGCTGTTCTTGATTTATTTTCAAACTTTCATGGAAAAATAGATGGTACAGGTAGAAAATCAATTCATGCTTAAACTACTATAGGAAGGTGGCCAGGTTGGTTATTAATAATCAAACTGTCTTTGTTAATGTCTGTTTCAATTATTAGTTCTCCAATCACCCTTTTTATATGGGAAGTCACTCTGGAAATTGTTGGCACTGAATTTGAGATGAATATGGTAATAGTGGATGTATCATGTTAATGAGAATTCTCATATTAAGAAATATAAGACACATTATTTTAATGATTCTACTGACAACAAACCATGGAAGCCACAAAGTTATTTTTTAATGAATCAATCCCCACAGGCCTAAAGTAATTGTGTGAAAACTGTTGGTCTTTTTTATTCCAGTAAAAGACAGCCCCAAACTGAAATTATACTTTTCACTGGCTTAGCTGATGTTTTGCAATAGTACCAGACATTTTGTAAACCTCAAAAGAAAGAAAAAAGGTTTTAGGAGAGTGCTGGAGTGGGGAGGTTGAGTCATGCCTCCCATTGTATGTCAGTAGAGATGTGATAATTAGAGGGGGAAAATGCAGAGCCTTCTTGATTGAAGTTGCATGGGCAAAGTGTCAGGCTGAGCTCACTGGGGAGGTCTTGTGAGAGAGCCTGTGTCCAATGCATGGGGACAGTGGCACTGGGGGAGAGCCTGTGTCCAGTGCCTGGGGACAGTGGCANAGCCTGTGTCCAGTGTCTGGGGACAGTGCCATTGGGGGAGAGCCTGTGTCCAGTGCGTGGGGACAGTGGCATTGGGGGAGAGCCTGGGGACAGTGCCTGGGGACAGTGGCACTGGGGGAGAGCCTGTGTCCAGTGCCTGGGGACAGTGGCATTGGGGGAGCGCCTGTGTCCAGTGCCTGGGGGCAGGGCGTTGGGGGGAGAGCCTGTGTCCAGTGTGTGGGGACAGTGGCATTTGTTTGTATAATAGGGACATGGTACTGGAAGGGGGAGGAAATGGCCAAGAGTAGAAAAGCCCTATTGTTTGGTTTAGTTAATTATATTCTTCTTCTAGTCATCCTCTCTAAGAGTTTAATCTGCTCAAGAATTTTGAAAATAAATAAGTGAGCGGTTCTGTCTTTTTAAATATGGGAGTTAATGTGGGAGTGTGGGGAATAATGAAACCATACTGTGTATATATTTTCTAGTTCCTGTGAATTTTGATAATTTCCAGATGGTCACTTTTAAGTGTATTCATCAAATGTGAAGAATGGTTTATAGTCTGCAGTGTATATTCTAGGACACCCCTAAAACATCTAGAAAATTTGAATCTTTAGGTCTTGTTTTTCTCCCTAACCAACCACTGATGCTGCAAGGAGAAATAATAAAAAGGTTCATATGATAGTGTGCTTTTCATTTTTGTAGATCCTGGAAATATATGCTAAGCCATGTACACCATCTGCTTCACTAAGGTCAAAGTCCCAGCTGTACAAGCTTTAGGAGTAAATGCTGAAGAGCTGATATTTTATATGGGCTGAAGCTGGTGTTTTAAGTAGTTTCAAGCAAGCCTTTCAAAAAGTTCAGCAGTACAACTAGCACTTGTAAGCATGCACCTTCTTTTGAGTTTTTAGCTGAAAAAGTAACAAGAGTTCTTTACGGAGTGTCTCAAGCAAGGTACAAAACTTTGTATCTCAGCTGGGATCAGAGAGGCAGGAAGGGACCTGTTGCCTCTGTGGTAGATGGGGCAGGAAATATTCTTCAAAGAGCAAGTTCAATGGACATCATTATTTAGTTGAGCAGTCTGCCAGTTTAACAGTTTGTACCTGCCTGGTTCCAAAATACAGCCCTATTATAAAATGCCACCCCGTGTTGGTTTCCCTTCTCTTCCTTTTTTGGGCTGTTCTTTGCCAGTTATTTGTTACCTGAGCACAAGACACTAAGGAATCATACAAATCCTCCTGGTGCTTATTCATGGTCCAGATACTTGTTTTAGACCCTTTAGTGTCCTTTTAAAGTGGGGAAGGGAATCATTAAACACAGGACAAGAAGTGGAGGAAATTAGCAGCAGCAATCCTTATCCTAGGATGGTCAAATATCCTAGGATATCCTAGTAGGATAGTCCTGGTTGCTAAGCAGCTTGTGCTATCTTGACTCTTTTGAACCTGTTTAGATAAATATAACAGAAGAAGATTGCAGACTTCACATCAGAATTTGGCCTTCACTTCTACTTAGCTGGCTGTCTTCCTAGAAAACCCCATTCCATTGTTGCACTTGCTTTTGCATCCTTATTGATCTAAGATATTTTTTATTTGCTGGGTGAAGCAGTTTTAAATATAAAAATATTTCCAGCCCTGTGCATTCTAGCCATACAATCAATCTGTTATAATTTAAAATAAAAAAGCTCATCTGTGGAATATGACTGAGTTGAGCCTACAAGCACAACGGATAATCTACTACCTTTGTTGCCTCTCATTTTATTCCTCTCAAACATTAATTCTCAATGCCAGAATTTGAAAGAAAGCTAAAAATTCCCACTCATTTTTGTCCATCTCCTTAAGCAGACACTTCTGGATATCATCAAATATTTCAGAGGTTACATCCAGCAGCCCGTGCTTAAAGGCAGTGATGAAAATAGGGTGAAAATACAAATAGTATTTAGAAATACTGCTGAGGGAGACAAGGAAAAAGGAGTCCTTCCAAACCACATTTCTGCTGCTCTGTTGTTTAGCAGTTACACCAGTATCACATACCAGAATGTCTCAATCATCAAATTATTGTTATTGGTTATTACCAAATAAAGAATTTTAAACCCATAGCTCAATTCACTTCTTTAAATGCCATCTTATGCATCTGATGAAGTGCTATTTGCTTGATACTTGTGAGATCAAACAAACCCTTCTGGGAGCTGAGGCTGCCCATGGAAGTGTTATTTTGTTAGTGCCAGTAGTTTGGAATAAGCCACTTAAGGAGTCCTCTGTGCGTTCTTCTGCAAATCAAATTATCTGCTTGCTAACTGGGAGAGCAATAAGATGCAAAAGAAAATGTGTGTGAACAAAGGAAATCAAAGAGAATGGTAGTAGTAAGAGCTCCAGTTACTTCACTTGATATATCCCTGGAAGAAAGAGATGTTTGCCCACAAACACTGACCCAAGTGTAGTGGTACAGGTTTGTCTTGCTCCATTCCTGTTTGCTGTGAGTCTCTGCTCCAGAGCAGCCTTGATATCATTTATTCAGGGGCCATAGAGAAGGTCTGCTATAAGGCCCCTCGATTACTGGGAGTTGGTTTTATTTCTCCCTCTGAAAAAGTTGTGTCTTTCTCTACTTTGGAACCAACACTGGATACTGAAGTTGGGTGGGTGAATTTAGGTGGTAGCAACTGAGGATTTTCTGTGGAGTCTGCAGTGCTCTTTCTGGATAGATTTTTAGTGACTGTGATCCAAATTTATTGAAGTGTTTAGATTAGGAAGCTACTGTTGTAACCCTTGGTTCTTTTTGCCAATAGAAGTTTTTAATTTGTGGTATTTTGGCCTAATTTAGCTACAAACTAGACTACATTTCATATGAGTTTTGACTACCCATGTGATATCATGAGGAGGCTGCCACTTTATTCTCTGACTCAGATCAATCTTTATGTGGACAGAATAAATTGCTTTGGTAGGAAGGACCTCATATTGAGCAATTCCTCCCTGTTAGAATTAAGGGTGATCATGACAAACCTTTTTAGTTTCTGTTTCATGTGGAAGGCAGTTCTATTTCAGAATTTTTAAATCCTTTTTAAAATTTCATGCCATAGGTAACTTTTCAAACATCAAGCATTTGTAGAAACATGGTATAGTTGTGCCAATACTTTTTGGAAAATCTTTGTACCTCTAGGATGGAATTTAATGAGACTTGATAGTGCTCTCCTAAAAGGTCACAACCCAGGTGCTTGTGTCATCCTGCTCAGGAGGAGAACTCAGCATCTTAAATTCTTCTCTTCCTATTCAGGTTGGGAATTAGATTGATAGTTTTTAACGTCTCTCCTGTTGTACCTTCTGAGCTGTCAGAAATGGCTGTAACCACATAGGATACTGAACTCCTTGGCATGATCCAGACCAGGAATAGCCCTGGGCTGTCACAGCCGTGGATACAACCACAGGAGGGGAGGGAGGGGTTCCTCCTTTGGCTCATGGAAAAAGGGTTTGGTCCTTACCTCCTTACAAGACACGAAGATTATTTCCTACCTGTTCTTGTTTCTTTGACATAGTTATTTTTCAGTAGGAGATAATGTATTCTCAAAGGAATTTCTACAAAATAGTTCTGCCTGGGCTGCTTCTCTCTGTGTGGAGTTAAGGACTGAACACCTTGTTTAACTTGTTGTTGGAAAATACTTCAAGGTAGTGTTGTAGGAGCACTTCTGTGAAGTGTTGTGTGTGTTATCCTACATTTCCTGGGCCCACCTGCAGCCCACCAGAACATATCCCAAGCCATGAATTTGCACCTCTGTACCTCAGTGCATACTGTTATCATGGGAGTATTGTCTGGGATTAATCTTCCTGTGAATTTGGAGATGGCACACAGAGGCTGGGCTGGGCACTGGGCTGGGAGCTCACTGCCCTCCCAGGGTGGTGCTGAGCAGGGGATAATGCAGCCACTGCCCAGGCTGCAGTGTCTGGCTGGGACGCCTTCAGCAGGTTACCCAAGGCTTTTTGGTTATTTATAGAGTAACCTCTCCTTGCCATTACCCCTAATAATGGGCAAGTGGTTCATTTCCATGGTTGTAATTGACATTGTCTGCCATTCTGTAGAGTTCTCTAGATGTTTTAGAAGTAGGAATAGTCTTTCTTTTACAAATCGTGACTGCAGGTGCTGTAAAGTAGTGGCTCTTTCAGATTATAAGATATCTATTTTGTTTGAGAAATGTGTATCTTTGGCAGACTGCTAAATATTACTGCTTAAATCCATTACAAGGAAGCACAATTTTCTGTAACTTAATTTCCTAAGCCTAATGAACCCAGTAAATTTCCTCTGATGTCTTCCCAAGTTAATATATTAAATCTAATTTATTTGGCAAAAAATCGGACAAATTTCCTCTTAATTCAATTAACCTAGAAGAAAAAAAATGTATTGTTATGGAAATCTGGGACTAATAATTCACAGATGTGAAAATCCTGGGTTTGGTTCCATTCATTTACTAGCTTACAGTTGCTATTTTTGTTTCCTATAATTTAACTCAAAAAAGTCCATTGTACCATGTATGCATTTGAAAAGCTTGAAAAATGTAAACAAATTAATTTCTTGTCAGTTAATGTTGCAGAAGATTTTTCTGTCTAAGTGATTATTTGCATACTTATTGAGTATTATATTTGCCAATTGATTTCCTTGATATGTTACTGATATTTTGTGGGCACTGCTAATCAGTGGATGATGCATTTTATTAAGCACTAGTACATCCCTGGCATTTGCTAGTCTGCTAGAACTCAAAGTGGTACAAAAAGAGTTCCCATTGTTCATGTCTTAATGCTGCAGAAACCAAAGCCCTAAGTCCCCAGAAAAGGCAGAGCAAAGCTGTGACTGGGAGTGGGTTCAGCAGCACCACCATAAGCTCATCTGTGCTGCTACTTTGATTTTATGTGGATGGGATATGGATGGGAGGCATATACTCTGGGAAGATAATTCATGTTCTTCATGCCAACAGCTACAATCCTGCTTTCCTGCCACTTCCTTAATATATGTGAGAGGTCTAATGTAAACAATGGAGCCAAACCTCTGACAAATAAATTACAAGGGCCACTAATGAGTGCAAATCCATGTATGACCTTTAGAGCTTTAGTGCAGCTGTCTCCATGCTCTGATGTGGCTTGTGCTGGAAGAAACCTACAGATATCCAGGATTTCAAAATGCCTGTGTACCTCAGCATAATAGAGTTGGTTTCTTTCTGTTTGTGTGCCTCGATCAATTTCAGAATTGCTCAGGACAGGATTTGCCTTTAAATCTGTAGGGCAAAGATCTTTAACATTCCTGCATTTAAAGTGACTATTAGTGATATCCAAGATTATTTTACAAATGGTCCAGTTTTCCCGCTATAAATTTTTATCCAGACATTTACATCTTTTCCAGCATGACAGCAATCTTATGAAAAATGGTCAAGAAGCTGTAATACTAAGGTCAACATTTTTACTATTAAAATCAGTTTACAGTATGTTTGCTTGAAGTGCACATAAATTCAAAGAGGCAAGAAATATAAACAGAATAGCTGGTTTCTTGGATGCACTCCAATATAATTATAGCTATTCACCCTTGTGACTATTTGTGTGTGTAGCTTAAAGCTATTTGCCTGCCCTAAGGTACGGTAGCAGTATTTTTATACATCTTTGTAACTGATTGAAATGCAAAACTCAGTAAACCTGGAAAGGATGCTAACAGGCTTAAAGAAATGTATGAGTAAAATTAACCAGCAGATTGAATGTGCCTTTTGACATTTGTTAGCAGCACCACCCCATTCCTAGCACAGGTACTTCTTATTCTCTTCAGTTTTGAAACTGAGATATCCCTTAAGGATTTGTCACCAAAATAGTGTATTTCTAATAGGCAATTATGAAAAAAAAATCATCATCAATCACATTTATTGCAAACATCTCATAAAACAGTAAAACATTTATGTGGCTATGGAAGGCAAGTATGTTGCCATGTAATATATTAAGATTTGCATATAAAGAACAGCAGGCAGCAAACAAGTCTCTTTCCCTTTCTTATGCCATTTATACAAATGCCTTTGATGCAATGTATCTATTTAATTTCCATCAAAATGTTATTGCTGCAACACCTGAGTGATATTGGCTGTCGTTAGGTCCCAGAAGCACTCCCTGGGAAGGAGTGGGTGATGCTGCTTCCTCCAGGTAGGGCCCATCAGCCGTGTCACACCTTGTCACAACCTATCTGTCACCCAGGAGGCACGGTTTGCCTCAAGCTGATGTGCACCTGTCACTGACATATATATAGATATATGGAGATAGACATATATAGAGATATATATACACGTTTTTAATTTCCCTCTCCCCCAATATCAGCTTTTCACCAAGATTGGTTATATCAGTATTTAGCTTTCAGACAGACTGCAGGGGTATTGGGATTCCATATTGTTTCTGTGTGAACAGGAATAAAATGCATTTGCTTGGAAAGGATCACAGCTCTTTTTGCAGGGAACATGGCAACTGCCTGTCGATACCAACATCTGCTAATCTTCCCCATAATCATCTGTACCTTGTGCTCGGCAAACACTCAGAAATAATTTCCTTGAAACTTTTTTTAATAGCTCAGAGTGCATCTACTGTGAGGCTGTAGGATATAAAATGACTAATAAAATGTAGGGTTATTTCCATGTCAGAGTTGGTAACAACTATCTTTATCTGGGTTTTTCCACAAGCCTCAAGGTAAAATGAAGCAGGCAGCATTGCAGAGAAGAGAGAAATGAATGACAACACATTGTACAAATCGGTGGGATTTTTTGACACTTGACTTTGTACTATAATTTTAAAAAATTCTGCCTTCTATTTACTTGTCAGAACTGGATTTAATTCTTATATGCTGCAAGGAATTCACCATGTTAAGATATCGATATAACAAATTGCCAAATGTTTTAGAGATTGATTCTTGCTGACCAAAATGGGCTTTCAGATTGGAAGTCTTTTTTTCCAGAAAACACCTGCTGAGATACAAGTCTGACAGCTGCACAAAAGAAATATACAGTTTATTTAGTCTGCTCCTATCTAGCAATCGGCAGATGCTATCAAAAATTGTATTTTTAAAATGAAAATTACCTAAGGATTTGGCAAAGGACCTTGGTTAAAAGGGACTGAGCGGCCACTGTCAGGTGAGTATTACCAGGCTGATTGGTTGTTACTTCTGTCAGTCTTTCTGCAAAATTATGACAGGCCACACAGCAGGGAGCAAATGATCATTAATACTTCATCCCCTAGGACACAATAAACTGCCATTCACTTGCATACAAATAAAATACATAAAGCTTGTCAGACAAGGTGACAGAAAAAGGTGTCTTTTCGAAATTATTTTATACTACAGTGGGATGTGATCAGTTAAGACACATTTCTGTATTGTGTGGTGTATGATCTTGACAGCAGCACCTTTGAATTCATTCTGGTTTAAACATATATTTCAGTGCTTTTTCCCCATGCTTATTTTATTTCATTAGAAGAACATAAGATTTTGAGCACTCCTCATCTCTGCAGTGGAAACTTAAGAATAGGTTTTACAGGAAAATATTCCTCTGGAGCCAGTGCTGTTTCTGCCACCTGAGCCCATCTGTGCTGCTACTTGGCTGTCCAGGTGCGCCGCTGTGCGCCCGGCACAGGTGAACACCGAGTCCCAGAGCAGGAGATGGCCACTGCTCAAAGACTCCCAAGCTAAAATACAAGCTGTTCTAAACCTGAATAAGCCATTTTCACAGTATGTTTGCAAGCAAAAAATAAATAAAAAAAACAAAGACAAAAACCAAACTGTTATGCTGTATTATACTTTTGGTAAGGTCAGAAAAAGGCTAGAATGTAAGATATTTGCTTAGCCATTGCTTCCAGTCATGCATTTCTGTTCTGGGAAGTGCACTGAGAAAGATAATTACTGATTTATGAGGAGACTTAACATATTCTGCCTATAGGGGTGTTTTGTTTTGGGTTTGTTTGTTTGTTTTTTGACACATCTACCAATGAATTATGAGGTGGTTACTTCACTAAAAGTTTTGTGTAGGCAAGGCAGATAGGGTTGCCTAACTAGTCAGTGTGGAGCTTCATAATCTCACTGTATTGACAATGAATTCCTTTGGCTTTTACTGGAACAACAAATTTTCTGTCATGCTCTTTATGCTTCAACCTCCTTTACTCCTTTAATATTTCCCATGGAAATATGTGGGATTGTACTGCATAACACTTTGTGCAAGCTTTTGTTTGAAATAATTCCATTTCAGTGAAACTACACTTTTTTAGGAAGCAGATGTGTTATCAAATATTTTGTCTGCTTTGTGAAACTACAGCAGTTTCTATCATACTAAGTGATCTCATTTACAGAACCTTGATGCCATACTTCATTGCTTATTTCATTTTCAGGGCAGGTGAAGAAATTTTCCCTTTGCCAAAATTGATTCTGAATTACTGTCTTCGCAGTTTGGTTGTGCTTGTTTTTTTTTTCCTTCTCCTGGTCTTGATGGCAAAGAGAGAACTGGCTAATGAATGCTGTCTCATGACTGAGATAAAGAAATACTGGAAGTTTCACATGAAAACTTGGTAGATCTGCCTGTGCTCTTTCCTTGGGTTTCTGTCCCCTCTATGTCCCAGTGGTGCTGTTGGTATTGTAATGTCACCTACTTTGAAGATCTATCAATGACAATGCTATTTAGTACCTGAGAATCAATTGATTGAAAAGTTTTGGTGAGGAATTTGCCAATATTGTGTAAGAAGAAAAAGTTGAATGTTTGTGAATCCACAGCACCACTATCCATGTATATGACTGGGCAGAAAGGAAATTAAAAATGTCAGCAGGAAATACTAATTACATCATTCCTGCTCTCATTTCTGTTCTTCAGGAATGTACACTGAATTACTCTGGTTCTAGACAATCACTACACAGTTTGAGAATGGAGAAACAAAATTAAACAGCACCCTGGAAAAAATATGAGGAGGAGACTGAAGCAATGTGATTTTTCCCTTTTAGTCACATACACTAAAGCAGTTGTGGATTATTATTTTTGGATCATTGAGGAAATCAAAAGGCACCTGCTGATTTCAGGCCTAAACAGAAGAGTATATAGTATCTTTAATAAAAAAAAATTCCTTTTGGCAGAAGTTTAGTATAAAGATGGACTTTTGAATAGAATTTCAAAATAGACCTTTTATATTAAAGTCTATATTAAGGAAACATTCCATAGAGTAAACCTGGAGAGTGAGAGCAGACTGGTTAAGGTAATGACTACCTTGAATTCTGTGTAAAATATCATTAAGTATCATGGTTCACATGGCTTGGGGATCATGAATTTCAGTGATGAAATCAGGATGGGATTTTTTTTTGGCATAGTAATTTCACTTCACCTTCCTTAATTCCTATTCCTTCTGCTTTGTGCATGCAGAAGCATGAAAGCTAGGACTGATTAGGTGGCACTGGCATTACAAAATCCCCAGAAAAATACTACTGTTAATGAGAATTGTATGTACAACCCCCTGCTTACTGCAGTGACAATTCATTCCTATGATTCTGTCAAATAAACCTGATAGCCTGATAATATATAAGTGTTCGAGATGCCTTTTTTTTTCTTTTTTGCTTTAAAATGCAATAGCTAAATCCCCAGCTAGATTGAATTAACCTCTCTCCATTGAGTTCAGTGCTGCTAAGCTGATTTACAGTGGTTTGGGAATTTGGCAGTTGTGAGTCAAGCTGCAAAGTGTGCAAAAGTTTTGTCAAATCTGTTTGGGACATGGATGGAAATGAATATGGTGTTTCAAATCTTAAAAAAGCAGCACTGGTTAGAAAAGCTCCCAACACCTCAAATCCCTGCTTGAGAATCCTAAACTACCACTGCTTATGTTCCAGTAATTTGCTCAGCCATGCAGTATGCTGTACTCAGTGAATGAGGAAAACTTCTCGTGAGAATGTTTGAAATGTCACTGAGGTTCAGTCTGGCTCAGGCTGCAGGTGGCTCTACAAAGGCTTTGCTGAGGGGATGTGTTTATACAGTTGCTGCTGATGGATGGTATTGATAGGCCAGGCCACTCATAAAACAAGTGACCTCACTTTCATCTTTGTGCTTTCTGTTCCTTCAGGAGATACAAAAGTGGTTTTAATTATTCACATCATCTATTTTAATATTTTCTTTTACTCTTATCCACCCACTCTCTTACAACCAAGTAATATTCTCATCTTCTCATGGTAGAAAACTTGCAAAGGGGCCAAGAGTGGGCAGATGGATAAGAAGTTTTTGAGAATTAAACATTGGTGGTGTCTCACTGGTAAGATCAGCAGAAGTCAAAATATGCTGAAATCTCCACCCTCAGAGTCTGCCTGAGCCACCTTCAGGATGACAGAGCACTTGACAGCAGCTGAGATTTGGGTATTGGCACAGTTCCTCTGGTGTTCATTCACATAGCTCAAGGTTCTGTACAGCACTCACCTCCTGCCTCAGTCCTTGCACCCCTGGAATACCCCCCTGCACAGGCACAGATATGTGCTCTCAACCCTGCAGTGTTACAGGCTGCACTGCTTTCCACCAGGGAATAGATCTGTCTCCCATGGCAAATTTTTCAGCTTTCATATAGCTTGGGAGTTGTGATAAGAGCTTGAGGTCTTTTAATGCTTCTGGGTTTTGCAGTTTGTTCGTCCTTAGTACAAAGAGATGGAATCCGTACCGTAATGGGAATTTTGATGATCTTAATTACAGTTGTCCATTTTTAATATATTAATGGCTGATGAGGAGAAAGTGATATCACATGTGTATGTGCAAATCAGAAGACAATGCCTGAGTTGACAAAACGAGAAGAAAAATTCTTGGTTTTGGGAACAAAATACTCTTTGGCTGATTTACAGTTGCCAGCTTTAGTTAGCAGGTGAGCTAGTGAGTAGATGCATGCTGTCATGAGATTCTGTATGTTCTACTCATCATCTTCCCAGACAGACTTACCAAGGAGCACTGCATGGGCTGCCTGCTAATTCTATCACACCATGGGCTTGAGTCAGGCTTTCTGATGAAAGAGAACTTGAAATTCGAGGTCTGAAAATGTTTTATACTTTGTCCATGCTTCCCTGGAACTGCTCTTTCAAAAAATTTGCCCTTGGAGCTGTGAGTTACTCGACAGTTGTATTTTTTAAATGCTCACTTTCAACAAGTATATGTAAAAATTATGAAAGATGCAAAATCTTTGCTGTTTTCTGGCTTCATGGAAAAAGAAAAATCCATGAAGTAAAGAAATGAGTTATGCAAGAGCAAAGAGTTTCTAGGTGGACTGGCTGACAACTCCAAGGAAAAGCAGCAGGTAGAGAAGGAGCATTGCTCCTGTCCCTGGAATGGCCTTACACCAAGTTCTAAAGCAGTAACAGTCTCAGCTACAGTAAATAAAAATGCACAGGTGTGTTCTCATTCAGAAATAGCTTCCTATATATGGCACAACAGTAAAATGAGACAGGAGAGTTCCTTAGTCAACTCTTGGAAGTGATTGTTCAGACAAAGCTGTAGGGAGCATGACTTTTCTGTGGTTTTCCTTTTTTTTCTTTTTGAGATGCTCTTCAAGCTAATTTTAACTCTAAACCAGCTGTGATTATTTTCTTTTTCAATCAAGTTGAGCTTTAAGGGGAAGGGGGGCAGGGAAACAAGAACTAAAAGCTGCAAGGTAGGAGCCCTCCCTCATGTGCATGGAGTCTGCTAGAAAGCACAATTACAGAGTCCTGTTGAATGGTAGGAAAAGTTGCCTCACTCACCCATGACAAATACACAAGTAAAAGGATTAGAAAACCCAAAACTAAACAAACCTTCCCCTCCCACCCCAAAAAAAAAGAGAACAGCTTTGCAAAACCTTATTTTATGCCTCCTTCATATTTAGCATCCAATCCTGAATGTACAGGACTGATATAGGGTGCTGTATATTCTTTTTATGCTTCTTTGATTCCCTTGTCACTTCAGACTGTCAGAAGTAAAAATTTGTGAGTGGGAGAAGAAAAGTTGAGCTGCTAACAGAGGATGCATATTCCCCATCCTCAGTAAAATAAGCCAGGAACCCATGTAAATGAAGCATAAGGTTTGTAATGAATTGGGCTGATGGCGATGCTGTGTTCAAGTGCATCTCCCAGAGTTCATTAAGTTAATGTAATATACAGTGGCAAGAATGATACCTACGATCACTCCAATTAAAATTATAGTTTTATGCTTTTCTGTGATGCAAGTTAGTGGTGTGAAAACATGAAACACACCTCATAAATGCCACCCAGCTGCAAAAGTGACAAAGTGAGTCTGCCAGCTTTTCCTAGTGGCAGCAAGAATAATAGGAATGGCTGCAACTGGCTTTTGTTATTGCTGGAAGCTCTGGCAGCTCACCAAGCATGGTAAGACCAAGGCAGTCAGAGTGTGATAGCATTGCTCAACAAGTGATTAAAACACACTAGGGAAAATGTGGGAAAATATGCTCCTAAATGGGTATGAAAATAAAGTAAATATTACTGTAAGTATGTGGTATGTGGATACCACTAAGAGAAGGCTGTAACAAGTGAGGATAGCACACCATCCTGCTCAAAAGAAGTATAGGATTAAAGCTTTGTTCTGTTTTGAGCTCTCTGCTTATTAATAAAGAGTGGATGGCAACTGAGGAGATAAAGAGACTGTATTGTGAGATACCACAGCGCACGGCATGTGTGATGTTCCTTCTGAAGCCATAATAACCATTTGATTTCTGACCCTGAGGTGAATTTTGTGTACTCATATGCATGAAGGAGGTGAAAGGATATGCACTGAGCTGTGCCCTTCTTTCCAAACTGTGTTTTTATAAGTGATATAATTGAGGCATAAATAAAATAACAAAGAAGGCTTTTGTAGACATGTATTATTATTTCAAACTACCAACAGTTGTCTTTGCACTTCCTGGTATTTTAGAGTCCTGAATTTTAAATGGCACAGCTCTTCTTTACCATCTTCTGTAAAAAACACTCAATAGGGAAAATTCCAGAAACCAGTTCTGTATAGCCAGCAGTCTTAGGAACTTTGAGTTCCTTGCTCATCTCCTATTTGTCCTGTGACATCTCTAAAAATAAAGAATACAGCCCTAAAATTGCCACTAGATGAGTCCATATCCTTTCCCCAGAATTAGGCATGGTAGTTGATTGAAGTGTCTGCCATTATATGGGATGCCAAGAGCCCACCCCCTGCTGCTTTCCATTCAGAGGAATGGGGAACCTGTGGATAAATCTCCACCTGCAGTGTGTGGTACGGACACCGTGAGCAGCTGTCACAGGCTCTCTGTAATTATGCAAGTATTCTACTAATATTATAAAACCAGGTGGCCCCAGCTCCCTTTCCTGCTCTGGATAGTGTTTCTGCAGGTGTCAGGAGCACTGAGCTCTCCCCTTGTTCCATCACCTGTGTCTTTGTGCAGGACAAGCAGCACTTCCCCAATGCTCTTCCTGCACCACAGGTTGTCTTCTGCTGCATGGCTGTTCTGTGTTGTGAGCTCTCCAAACCCATTGGGATTGCTGTTNCTTTGTGCAGGACAAGCAGCACTTCCCCAATGCTCTTCCTGCACCACAGGTTGTCTTCTGCTGCCTGTTCAGTGCTGCATGGCTGTTCTGTGCTGTGAGCTCTCCAAACCCATGGGGATTGCTGTCAGTGTGCACCCACACCGTCCTTCTGTTAGACATTTCAGGCACTGCTTGTGCTACAAAGGTGCAGCTGGCTTTGCTCTCTTCAGCAGAAACTTTTTGCCAGCTTTTGCCAGTGGCTGAGATGTGATGTGAGACCAAGAAGTACCAGTGCATCCTTTCTGCATCTGAGGGATCTCTGAAAGGAACAGGAAAGCTGGATGGTATGATGCAATGCCAACTCTTTCAAAATTAAACACAGAGTGCAGTTCTGGAGAACGACCTTAGAATCAAATTGGTAGTTTGCTCCTAGAAGTGGTTCAGAAAAATACATTTTACCACAAAATGTTCCTGCCTTTCTCATTATATTATCCTTCTTCTGAGGATCACAGTCTATAATAAGCAGTGAATTTATAAATACTAAAATATTGACATTTCCTAAAGATTCTTAATAATAATGGCTGATATTTCATTTTTTTCCCTTGCAAAACCCAAGCCTCAGTGCCATTTTACAATCTAATGCTTTAGGTTTTGTCCATTACTCCTGGTTTTTGTTTTGGCAAGCCTTTATTTGAACAAGGAACTGGGCAGATCTCTTGATACCATAGAGAGTATCAAATCTCACCCTGAGAGGTTGGTATTTATTCTGAAGTGGTCTAAATATTGTTTGTTAAAACAATCTACAATATCTGTTTTTTGTTTTTTTTTCTATATTGCTTAATAAAGTAAACAGGATGAGGATCTGTTCTTCAATTAACCTTTTCCTGTCAGACTAAAGTTTAAAGTAAGTTTAGATTCAATACAAAGCTTACTAATTAATACCTGCTTTTTTAACCTAGATTTGGGCTAAATCACAGTGACTTTTATGCTTTAAAGGCTTCCTTTTTGCTGCCTGAAAGATAATTCCTGCAAGCAAAAATTATGAGCTGGTTTTGAAATTACCTTTATTTCTGCTGTTTACAGGATCCTCAAACCTGCTTAGTGCAGAAAGCATGCAAAGGTGATAAATTGTGCTTTGTGAGCACCAGTGGCCATGAGCACTTACCCCTCCCTCTGTGGACACCTGGCACTGGCTGTGGGAGCTGAACTGGGCACAGACTGGGAAGGGTTTGTGGGAGGCACTGTTTCAGAGACCTGCTTGTTTGTGCAACCTGCAGCTGCATTTCCTCTCAAGTAAACAATGGGGGAATACCTTCATGCTATGCAGAGCCCAGGGCTGTTAAATGGCCTTTTTCATCTCTTCCTGGAGGTTAGTCCCTTGCTTTCTTTGTACATTCACTCAGTAACAGATTTATGACACTTTACAGATTAATCTGCACATTTCAGAGCATGTAAATGCATCTAATTGAAGTTGCAGATAAAAACATGCATATCCTTTGAATGTCCTGAAAAGGACTTTTGAAACAGCAGACTATGTAGAACATATTTTTCTGCGTTTATTTCTTGCATTGGTGTAAAGACAGGAGTTTTGAGAGCTGGATGAATATGACAATAGCAGAACATAATTTTAAACTGATAAATTAGAAGAACAAACCATGGTAACATAATGCCCCCTATGGTTTGTAAGGCAGTATGTACGACAGCTTTAAGGGCAATTCTTTCCTACATATCTTCTCTTAGTAGAATCAGAATTAGAGGAACTAGAGAGGAAAAAATACCTGGTTGCATTTGATTAATGAATAGGTCAGTACTGTTAATTTAGATGCTTTAAATCTCTCACTCCTTTCTGGAGATCCAAAGCAATTGGGATGAGAAGTGCTTTTGAGAAATGTAGAAGCAGCTGGGTTCCTGCACTGCGCATCCAGTCCGGGGTGGGGAATGGTCCGGGGGGCGCAGGACCGGCCCGGAGAGGGGAGCGCTCTGGAGGTGAGGCAGCGGCCGCTGGATGGCAACATCGTCCCGCACATGGGGACCGGGGACAGCGCTGGGGACAGTGCTGCGGACCGGGGACAGTGCTGGGGACAGTGCTGGGGACAGCGGCAGGGGCCAGGGACAGGGCTGGAG
>VZTT01043372.1:30820-66703 GCA_013400855.1 Buphagus erythrorhynchus | reverse complement strand
TTTTACCCTGCTACGCCGTGTCCCATTTAAAGGCCATCCTTCCCTCTCGTACCTCGGTCCCTTTATGGTCTCGTGGCTCCAGGGAGGGCAGATGCAGCAGCCAGAGCCAGCAGAGGAGCAGCACTGTGGGGTCAGGGCAGTGCCCGGCCCGGCTGCCCTGTCCTGCACCCAGGGCATCCCCAGGGTGCCCCATGGAGGGTGGGGAGGCGATCCAAGACCTAAACTGGATTAAATGAATTATGCCCACCTTTGAGCTGTGGATTGGGAAACAGCCCAGGGCTGCCTCTCTTTCAGTTCCCACAGAGCTCACAAATTCACTTTTAAGCCTTCCCAGTGAAAAAAGATCCTTGTATGGTGTGATGCCTTGGGTTTTATCTTTTATATTTTTCAGAATCTCTGCTGCTTAGTGTGTAACTCTGAAACTTCATATTAGGTGTTGGTAAATTCTCTTCACAGGGTAGTTAGATAAAACAATCCCTTCCTAGCTAGATAATCAAGGACAACTGATATCCAAAAAGCATAAACAACAGCAAGGGAAAGGGGCAAGCCAGGGGGCTGAGACTTCATAACCCAGGTCAATTATCCTGGTTGGATAATTGACCCCAATATGTAGATGAACCAAAACTTGTAAGAGTGTAAAGACTTGTGACTGGGATCTAGGATTTGATTTGGGTGTAGCCCTGGCTGGGCTCTTGCACTGCCCAAGGTGTATCCTTTCAATAAATACCTATTTTTATCCCTTTTGCTCTGCCTAGTCTCTGTTCCAGGTCAGCCTTTCCAGGCATCAGGTGGAGAACCCAGGGGGACACACGGGTGCCTATCAGTGCACACATCAAGTGAGAAAAAATCCCTGGGGGTTGTTGCAGGGAGTCCTGGAGCAAATGTGTACAAGTTAAACATTGGAGCAAGTTGGCTTTGTGTCATGTGATGGAGGAAACATCTCCCAGGCCCAATGTTTGAAGATTATGTCTTGGATTGTTTTGTGTTTCAAGACTTAATAACCTTGATTACACACTTCTATTTCAGCAATTACTGAAAAAGTCATGGTTATTATATATTTATGTCTTTGCAACCTGGGGGCTGGGAGGGAGGGCAAAATACAGGGGCAAAGTGGGAGTCACTCACTGGCAATAACTGTTACATGTTGTCAGAACATAATGAAAATTACTTTGGTCTCCTGCTTTTAAGATGGACTCCTGCTAGTAAACTGTAGGCAGACTGATTAAACAGTAAGTACAAGTAGAACTCTGAAAAACCCCAGACATTTCATTTCACTGACAGTTTATGATAATATGATGATAATATATACTAATATAATATAGTAATTATTATGATAATAATCCTCTTGCTACCTTCCAGGTGCTGCCTAGTCCATACCTGGAGCATGAAATGCCTCGTCTTCACTCCTTCTGCAACAGTCATTTATGTGTTGGACTGGGACTGAAAATACATTTCACAGCTAAAATTGTCATAGCTAAGGTTGTACAAATGGTCAGTTGTTATTTCAGCTACTGGTCCATGGGCATAGATACAGTTAAAGTTTAAAATACATGAAAAGACATATTCACAGGGTTTGTGAAAAATGAGACAGTTTTCCTTCCCTTAATGACAGGGATCTCAAATGAGTTGTGTTGTCAATGGGAGAGCAAAAGGTTATATAGTTTTTCATAATCTGTAAAGCTTCTTCAGAATCATGTCATTAGCTTTCCTGTGGTAGAGCACAGCAGAGCTAATAATGCAATTATGGTTCATGTAGTTAAACTATGCTATTGATATTTTTTTTTTCCCAGGAGGCCTTCATTTCTGGCAATTCTAATCATCTTCATTGTACAGCTGTATGGATTCCATGTTTCACTCTGAGAGAAATAAAATTGCAAATAAATACTATCTTTCCTAATGTCTCTGTAAATGCCAGATTTAGTAACCATTAACCAAATGTTGGAATCCATAAAATGTAATGTATAGTTGTATAGTTCTGTGTATATATGTACATGTATATATATATATATAGGCCACATTCACATACCAGTCACCAGAACAAACTATTATGCTGGAACAAAAAATAGTAGAATTTCCTCCAATATTTCATTATTCTCATTTCTTTTTGCTATAGTTAATACATTTTCTGGTTTTGGCATGCTAAGTCTCTCCCTTTCTTTCTACTGTATTCAAACTGTAAGTATTAGAGTAAAATAGTATAATTACCACATAAAAATGGTGTGTGTGTGTTTAGCAGGAGGGGGATTCTTTTTTTAACTTCCCATTCTTTTGAACAAACCTGGAACTTGAAGTTCTATATCTGATTCTGGTTCTGTACCTGATATACAATCAGTATGAGAGCTAGCAAGCACAGGCTAATTAATACGTTATTTAGTCTAGTATTAAGCATTTAGTACTCCTATTAATGAAAAATTACTTTTAAAAAATCTATCTGTGCCAATCCCTACTACAGCAAAAATACCAATCCTGAGATGTTGAAACACTAATTAAAAAACATAAAATAAGAAATAAGGATATTCCCTGCTTCTGTGGCCTCAGTCTTCTATGATTCAGATTCTTCTGAGAAGATAAATTTTTAGAGCAATGAATTTCTGAAAGCACTGCCCTGTTTTCTTGTGTGGAGGGGAAAGTTTCTCTAAACTTCTGTATTTTTCTGAGTAAACTACCAAGCATATTACAAAGCCTTTAGAAAAGACACATAACAAAGTGATGATAAGGCATGTTAATAACTTTGCTGACAATCATCCTTTAACATGCCTGGACATAAACAGTAGGAAATAAACAGACAATAATTGCTATTAGGTGCCTGAAGAACAAACAAAGATATGAGAGGGGCATGCTAATTAGGCTTTCTAGATGGACCACATGGGGATGAAAAGGAAATAAATAAAAAATAAGGCAAACAAAGCTGAAGTATTTAGACAGCCTTGCAAGAAGTTATCTGTGACAATGAACTGTCCATGGTCTTAAAGTCTTTAGAGACAATATCTGAGACAGTATCTGTCATTTTCCTGCATACATCAGAGGCAGGGTAGCACCAGGGTGTCACTTTGGGATCTCATGGGACATACAACAGAACTGATCAGTCCTGAGGGAGCTGAGATGGGGACACAGCAGGAACAATTTCCTACCAGAGCATCTTGTTCTGGGAATTGAGCAGCTCCTGCCATCCCCTCTGTGTGACTGCTGGAGGAGAGAGGAGCTGTGCACCCGTGGGGCTGGCACACGTGTTAGGGAACTTCACATGGCTTTTCCAGTTACAGCACATATTTTTAAGTTGTTCAACTCTTTCTACAAACTGTATTCTTGCTAATTGTCTTTCTGTTACACAGAGTAACTGTTTTGGCTTCTGTACTTCAGTAAAGCATTGAAAATATTCAACCTGGGAGTTTGAAATATGTAAGCAAAACGCTGTCAAGTCATACTAATTTGAAAAACTGTGTAGACAAAACCTCCTAGTATTCCCTTTTGCTCTCATTTGTTTTACAGATGGTGCTAGGTCAAAGAAGCAGCCTGTCATTGCAGGACAAGCAGTTTAGAAGTTCTGAGCATCTCTACATTTTCATGTATGCACAAGTTTTCTCCTTAGCTTTTTTTGCTTACCTAAGCCATTGGTGATTTGCCAACATTTTCCTCTTCTCTTTTACTTTGTATAACAGGAAATCTGCAAATTGCTTTGCAGGAATCAAAAATACAAATTTATTGCTTTTGGGACCAAAAGCAAATGGAAAAACTTCTTGTGGTTTTGGTTGTTTTTTATTTTTTTCTTTGCCAGTAATTGACCTGTGATACAGGAAGAGAGGAATATAAAAACAAACCTAGGAAAAAAGAATCAGGTTTCCAGATCTGCTTTAAGCATACTAATCCATGAACATGTCTATAAAAACGAGTGATTGGACCAATAGTAAAGTGGCTGCTTGGTGACCACTGAATGGTCCAGGCAAACTGAGGCACAAAACACTTACTGTGTGGCTTGGTGTGTCAGATAAGTTCCTAGGATTTTATTTGACCCAGTTGGGATGCTGATGGATAACTGTTATTGTATTTTTTTTTCTGGAAAATCCACAGTAGATAATGATTGTAATAAATTCTATGTGTTTCTGCTATTGGTTATCAGTAGGAAATAATATGAAAAATAAAATTACCTGGAATCCTGCAAGGATTACTTTTCTTATTGGGCCACTACCACCCCTTCAGTAGGTAGAATGTCTTCAAGGCAGTAAATGCAAAACCAAAACATTTTGAAATTAAAAGAAAACACTAATAGTTATGCTATACTATTGGGTAGAATTTCAGAACATTGATACTAAGTGTAGAAAACAAATTGGATTGAGATTCTTAATTCCTTTTATTATTTTTTTAGGGGATGAAAAGCTTTATCAGAACTAAGCTCATCTAAAACTTATTATTCTTTCAGTATGCTAATTAATAGAGAAGGATCATGGAGTTGTTAATTAAAATAAGATACCTCAGGGAAACTGAAATTAATTTTGCTGTCCTAATAGAGTTACCATTATGCCATTAAATCTTATGAATGTCTTATCTACTTCTCTTTTTTTCCTTCCCTCAAAAAGTAAAAAATTGTTTTATTTAGTTTGAATTTAGAATCAGAATATTGAATGGTGACTTTTGAAAATGTGGATAAGATCAACAAATAATCTTGAAATAGCTTGGATTTCCAAAAATCTTGGAATGTGGCCTTCATGTGAGTGTCAGGACTGATCCCCTCATGTGCTCTAAATGAGCACAAAACTGTCCACCTTTGGATCACCAGGTCTGAGCTGCTCTGTGTCACTTGTAAACAGTCACTCCAGGTAAGAGTCACATGGTAATGTTGGCTTATATTTTCCAGAGGTGGAACTAGCTAAACTGAACCATTGGGCAGGCATTGTAATGACTGCTAAAAATAGATATTGCACCTTAAATGGAATGTCTTTGGTGGAGGGAAGGTGGTATCTGGCAGCAGATCCTGTGGTGGGCTGGGTATGTCCCTGTGGTGATTTGGTTCACAGAGGGTGTTTTTAGGTGAGTCTCCTGGTGATGCTCAATGCTGTGCTGCAGAGCAGTTCTGGCTCAGTCCTGGAGCGTGCAGGCTGGTTCCTGCGGGTGGGATCAAGCTCTGCTCCAGGAGCACACCCAAAGCTGCCAGGGGAGTTTGGCTGAGGAGCCACCCAAGAGCCAGAGCAGCTCCTGAGCAGGGTCAGTGCTGGCTGTCTCCTCTCTCTGCAGGTTTGCAAAGCCCAGAGCAGCTCCTGAGCAGGGTCAGTGCTGGCTGTCTCCTCTCTCTGCAGGTTTGCAAAGCCCAGAGCAGCTCCTGAGCAGGGTCAGTGCTGGCTGTCTCCTCTCTCTGCAGGTTTGCAAAGCCCAGAGCAGCTCCTGAGCAGGGTCAGTGCTGGCTGTCTCCTCTCTCTGCAGGTTTGCAAAGCCCAGAGCAGCTCCTGAGCAGGGTCAGTGCTGGCTCTCTCCTCTCTGTGCAGGTTTGCTGTGCTGGGCTCTGCTCTTGGAGGAGCTGGGGCTGACCACACCTCACCTGCCTTGGCTGGAGCTCACGCTGCTGAACTGACAGGTGGTGCCAACCTCAATTTCAAAGTCAGTCATTTTTACTGAAGGAGAGGAAGCTGAAAAATTCTCAGTGTTTTCTAATACTCTGGCTTTTCAGTACTCTTGCTTCCAATTTGGATGTCAGAGAAGAGGAAGGGGAAAGGAGGGATAAGTGTGAGAGAAGTACTAGTTTTTCTTCTACAGCAGAGCACAATTCTTCTAATTTTGCTTGATGAATTTTCAAAGCCAGCAAAGACGTTCTCCATCATCACCAGGAGTGTAAATTGCAATTTGTATCCAAGATTTCTGTATTCAATGTACTAGAAGACAGAAATAATTTTATTAATATACCAGTGTATACTGAGCACTTTGTCCCATTTTATCATAGGCTTAAATGTGTAAAATTTAATTAGAGACAAACACTAAATCTAATTGCTAGGGACTGCTGAGCAATTGCAGCTTGGTTAGTCCTATGAAAGCTCCTGACTTCCCAGGAAGATTGTCTGCTGTTTGCTTTCAGCCTGTAAAGTGTTCAGAGGCATTGGTTACATGTAAGGACAGGCAAGATGCAGTTCTGCCACTGTTCAGTCCATGTTTAATCAGCAGCCAGGATTTGAGATGTTTTGCGAATTTCAGTTGAACTTGGCAGATGGTTTCAGGCAAAAATAAAAATAATAACAGGTGAAATTAATTTCATTTTCTCAAAATAGATTAATGGTAGTTTGCTAAAGTAAGCAGAAAAGTATCCTAAAATATCTTGGTTTCCAATGTACGGTCAAATCAAGTAAACTCTGTACCTCCAGTGTGCTCTTGCCACAGAGAAAGTTATTCTTTCTCACACTCAAAGCCAATTAATATTAAAGGATATTTATCTGGAGCAGAATAGATCTTCAGGATAGATTCACCTTCAGGATAGATGTAAAAAGATTCCATCAGAGTGTTCATTATTTAGAACAAAATCACTGAGAAGTGAGAGAACAGTTTGAAAATTCCTTCATGAGCAGTGGTGAGTTTTGGTACAGGTTTTGGTGCAAGACATATTCAGGTCTTTTATGCTGTTCCTTTCTGGCCTTATTTTTTTCTTAAATCACATGATCTGCTTACATAAGTCAGTCTCTTGATGGCCACACTTCCTCTTCTTTTATTCTAGAACCTGCTTAATGTGATTAAAACATTTATGTCTGGGGATGAATTCAGTTTTTTGGACTAACTGCTTCGTGCAGCTGCTTCAGAACTGGTAGGAAACCAGGGCATGCATGAGCTTAGTGACAGTGCCCACAGCCCCTTGAAGGCTGTATTTCCATAAGAACAAGGTTTTAGAGATTATTTAAAAAAACTAAAAACTTAGTTCAACAGAAATGTACTTCCAAAAAAACCCCTGACAAAACCAACACCGAACACACCTGTTCCCCTAAGACCCCTCAAACAGATAAACCCCATGCCAAAGCCTTCTTTTTACCCTGTATCAAGATTTGGTATGGAAGCTGCTTTATGAATTTCCAGTGGATTGCTGTATTTTTCTGACACCTATATTTAGTTTCTGATCCACATCAATACTTGCTGGGGGAAGCATCAAAACTTCTGATACATATTCACTACCATGTGCCTCTCTAAACACAAACACTTGAAAGGTTTCCTTCCTTACACAACCACTTTAAGATTGCTGTTTTGATCCCGTTTCTCCCAGTGGAGTTAAACGCAAAATGCAGACCAGGCTGCTGGAGAGCTGCTGTTTTGAGCATTGCGTTTCGCTGTCAGCTGGTGCCCGTGTGCCGCAGGTGGAGCCGCAGCGTGAGCGCGGAGCGGGCGGGAGCGGGAGCGGCCCCGGAGCGGGAGCGGCCCCGGCGGGCACCGCCCGCGGCGGGACACCTGGCGAACCACAGCCCCAGGTGAGAGCCCCACGAGGTGCTGCCTGATTGCATCATTTGTTCGGTTTGTTCATTTGTTTGTTTATTTTCTCCTCTCTCTCCAGGGCAGAAAGCAGTACTGGGTGAAATAATGTAACTTGGGGGTTGTAATCGCGCAGGGTCACAGTCTGGTAGTTATGATCACGCTCAGCATTTCTCCCTGTGCTAGAGGGAACACAAGAGGAGGAGGGAAAGAAAGAAGGCTGTATTATTTCCTATTGAAAGTGACAATAACGGTGCATTTTAGTGCTGGTCATAATTGATATTTCCAGGAAAGGAAATTTAGAATGCAAACAGGGATTGGTGGTGACCCCTCTCAGCGGCAGGGAGGCTCAGGCTTTGCCTGGTGATGCTCAGGCTTTGCCTGGTGATGCTCGGGTGCGTTCCCTGGTGCCTGTGTGCTGCTCTTAGCCCGGTGCTGGATGGCACAGGGCATCCCTGGCTGCCTGGAGCTCAGGAGCAGCTGGGGTGGGGCTCGGTCTCTTCCTGAACTTGTGCAGATTGTGGGGACAAGGGGAGGGGCAGTCTCTTCCTACCTGGAGGAGTCCGTAGTGGTACAGTGGGGAAAGGGGAGTGCCATCTTCTCCTGCCGAGTACAAGGACAAATACCTCACACCAGGTTTACAGAGCAATTTTCTGAACAGCAGGGAGCAGGACGAGAAATAAAACAGCTTTTCCTAATACTTTGAAATTTGTTACTGTCTCCTGTTTCTCTCTTGTAAAGGTGCTTTTTGTGACACCATTGCCATACTCCTGCTGGGGTGCCTGTAGAAAAGAGTGATTAGCCTCCAGAAAAATGGCACCTATGCAAAGCCATATGACATTGCTGCTCTCTTGATCCACCTGGTTGACTATTACTACATACTTTCTGGAGGAAAATCAGTGTTCTGTTTCTGTGCTGAGGACAATGATGTCTTAGTCCATGGATATGTTTCCTACAGGCTGCAGTAATTTATGTAATAACCATTAACTGCAGTGGTGCTTGTACATCAGCTCAGCAGGGATGGATCTCTGGGCCTTTGTGCAAGTGGTAGTTATAGAAAAGATGCAATTTTTCTTTAAGGAAAAAGAGAAGGTCTTAGATGTATAAACTCCTCCAGCCAAGCACTGCTTGCCCTGATCTGGATAGGCTCATTGATTTTGATGAATCCATGCTAACTTGTGCCTTCTAAGGATTTACCCATCAATTTTTATCAGCTTTACAGCATGGGATGGAGCAAGAATATTTTAGAGGTGGCAGGAATATATGTATGTAAACTCCATTTTTTTTATTTTTATTTTTTTTAATGGCTGTGAATGTGTTTCAGATGCCCAGCATATTCATGGAGAGGAAGGCAGAGTATTCTGTTTTAGTGCTGAGACTCTGACTGGTAGAGTCAATGATATCCCTCCCCTGGGCCTGCTCCAAGGGGCAGAGGCAGCCAGGTTGGTGTCTTGGGGAAATTCTCCTTTGGGTGCTGCTGCTCTGCTTCCTGAAGGCCCTGAAATATGGTTAGAAGTAGCAGTACCCAATTCTTTAAATGTTTGTCCTCATTTCTTGAGTGGTCCTCCTGTGCATGTCTAAAGGGCACCAAAGCATGGCTGTCTTTGTGCCTGAATAAATATAATTAAGTCTTCTGTACCTGATGTCTTAGTGAGAAGGCTTTTAATCATGACAGCAGTCTTTTTGGACCAATATATAACTATTTATTTTTAAAAAAGCACACCAAAAATTCAGATTAAAGAAATTATTAAATATGTGGTTTTACTTGTAAGGACTTATGCCAGTGCAAGACTATTGCTTGCAAATCATTCAGAAGTCTACTGATATAATCTACTAAAATTATTGCTTTGGAATAATACAATAGGAATGGGGTAAAAGGGAACATTATAAAATATGTGGAAATTTGTGAAAAAATGAAAAAAAAAATCACAAAATGTACTTCTTTCTGTTACCTATTTACTGCAATTTTGCAAATAATGTCAGAAAAATTAATTCTTTGGGGCAGAGCTATTTCAGGGAAATGTTTATTTCATGAGCAGCAGGAAGATGAAACCTGGCTCCTGCAGGGAGGGGAGCCTGCTGTGCTGCCAGGGCAGCTCCTGGGCAGGGCAGCAGCTCCCAGCACAGCCAGGCTGGCCTGTCCCAGCTCAGGGAGGGACCAGGGCTGGCCCCTGCTACAGCAAAGTGCAGCACAGGCTGTGGCTGAGTCCTCCTCTGGCTCAGCAAATGAATCACTTGGACTTCTCAACAAACACTTTTGAAATGTTTTCTTTCAGCACATGGTTTTTTCAGTGTGTTTTGTCTGCTTGAGGCACTTTTCTTAATGTATTATGATTGTTTTATGCACTGATGGAATTACTGGGACTTCTTTCCCCCTGTAATTTTCTGGGAGGTAAAATAAGTCTTTATTCATTTTTAGAGGTAAATGCATGCCATCTCATAAGAATTTTCATCTATTATTTTTAAAGATAGGTTTTCTATATTTATCCAGAGCTTTCCCTGTACTTTTTCTTCTTTTTTTTAGGCTTTGTGTCTGCTCTCTGGATCAGAGCCTCTGCTCCAAAGAAGCCCATCCTGGACAGGGAGAAAGGAAGCAAAAACTTTTGGTCATTCTTAATTTTTGTTTCCAGTTACGTCAAACTCCCTCCTCATCCAGAAGGATTTGTTTAGTACCCATTTTTCAGCCACCAAATCTTTTGTCTCTGTTACTTCTCTGGTTGTTTTGAGGTTGAGCACAGCAGGGTCTGGCTCCTGGGCTGGCCTGTGCTTACCACTGCACCTAGGGAGCTCTCAAGCAGGCAGTGATAAACTGCTGAGAAATTTCATGTAGCCAAATCCATAAGTAGATCTGAGGCTCTAGCATTTGCTACTATAGTCTATAAAAAGCTATCAGCTTCCATATCATTTGGGGCTTTTTTGGGATGGGTTTTCTGTATTCTTCCTTTAGAGAATCCTCATCAGCATCTTCCTGAGCTGTAAACTCTGGAATTTCATCTGCTCAACCATACTTCAGAGAGATTCAAACCAGTGGAACTTGCAGTAGCAAAGAGGACAGAAGATGGTTCCCAGCACCTCCCTCTGTCCTGCTGGGCTCTGTGCATAGGCTCTGCCATTCTTGCAGCCATGCAGCACAGCTGCCTGCAGATCACATCTGCCTAATGATTTCCACAGCAACTTGGGCATTCAAGGCAGTAATACAAGTTGGTAAGTTCAGGTTACTCTCCCTTCTTCTCCTCATCTTTTCCTCCCAGTGCAATGGAGGTAATTATATATGTCATGATTTTGGACAGTGCTTGTCTAGGACAAAGCACTGCCAGACAGTTTCAGTTCTCCAAATCTAGTTCAAACACCTCGCAGGGATCAGCAGAACACATGTGAGTGTGGGGAGGCATGGTGGTGGGGGACTTTATAGGATGATTTTCTGGGACTGGGTGTGGGCATGACATCCCTTGGAGGACATCCTCTGGCTGATGTTACATGGGTGGAATACGGGGAGAAATCCAAGGCAGCTTTTCCTGCTTTGTGCATGGAAAATGTTGACTGGGGCCAGCTGTAGGGAAATCATAGAATGGCCTGGGTTGGAAGTGACCTTAAAGGTGATCTAGTTCCAAATCCCCTGACTTGGACAGGTACTCCTTTCCCTAGACCAGGAGGCTCAGAGCTCCATCCAGCTTGGCTTCAAACACTTCTGGGGATGGGCCATCCACAGCTTCTTTAGCTCCTCTGTGGTTGCTGGATAGCCCAAAGAGCTGGAAACACAAACACTGAACTAAAAGCAGACTCTGTATTCTCAGAACAACACAGACGTTATAAAGCAGGATTTTAGGTCCAGTGTGTACTTGGCCAGGGGGTGCACTGCAGCTTTGTCTGTCTGCACTGGCTGAACTCTTTTCCCTGTTCCCCTGGGTGCCCTGCCTGGGTGCTGCTTGTCCCCGTGGCTCCGTGCCATGAGCACAGCACTGCTGCTCCCCAGCTCTGCCAGCTGACAGCCAGCACACAGACACCTGCTCCAGTTCTCTGCATGCTGTGCACCTTCTCTTGTTTGCTGCGACAAGAAAAGCCTTTTCTTCTAACCCAGCTTCCTTTGAAGAAGGAACTCAGGAAGCTTCATGGCCTCTCAAGGTAAGTGCATCTATAGGCTGTATTTTTAGATCGTGTTTACAGAAAACTACAGTCTTGTGCATTTCCAGCCATCAGCAGTCTGATGAAATGAGTGTTTCAAGCTAAAACCACGTCAAAGCACAGTTGTTTTGTCTTCCTTTAATTTTTCAGCATCCAAGAGGCTCCTAAGGAGACTAAAATCTATACTAGGATGTTACTTGAATAAAATAAATTATAAAATGTTAGCCTCTGCATTCAGTCAGAAAATTTAGTGTTGGTATCTTTGTGTTTAAACCTGTTGGTACAGAATGCCTGGGAAGGGTGGATACTGAGCCAAGAGTACCCCTATTTTTGCATGCTTCTTCCCTATTTCACTTTGAAAATACTACATCAGTAAATGCTTTTCACATTCAGAACTGGCCAGAGACCTGATAACCCCATATGAAGAATAATAACTGAAGAATAGCTGAACTTAATCAGATTACTTCTATCTGGGTGTGTCTTTGTCACGTACTGACTTCGGCAGTAGCCAGTTGAGTACTCAGGGCTATGGACAAACATGCAGTGTCTGATTTGATCAGCCTTCTCAGTTCATTTTCTCCAGGTTTTCAAATTCTTAAACTATGCAGAAGGATACAAACTTTTTTCTCTTCATGTGAGTGCAACTCCACGGATATAATTCTGTTGGCATGTGCAGAGGCACATGTTGGCCCAGGGGGTTTCAGCAATGTCTGTAGAGGTTTGCCAAATGTTTATCCCTCTTTCTTGCCCTCAAAACACTCAAGATATTCTGCATTAGAGCAGAAAAGGTAACAGGAGCATGCAGGTTTTATAGCATTGTTGTATTCCTGCAATATAGGGCTTTTAAAAAAAATTTTGTTTAGCTTTAGCCATATAAGAGAAATCTGGTTTTGCATATTTTTGATGTATATCATTTGGGAGAAACATTTAAAGAGTAATGGTGTGGAATATGGTTTTTAGTATGAAGAAGCCTAACAATACACCTCTTTTAGGAACATGCAACTCTACAAATTATGTTTGTACAGAATACTCACTGTATCATATGGTAACTTTTAAGGTTTTCCATACTAGTAATGAAATGGGAATCACACACAAAAATAGACAAAGTGTCAGACTAGCTCAAATTGTCATTAATATTTAATGTATTTACTGTTTGATTTTTGTATAGCTTAAAATTTGACAGGTAGAACTGCAATTTTTTGTCTTTTTTTCCTCTTTATTATTCAAGAATAACACTAACACTGGGCTACTTCATGGCATTTCATGTAACAACAAGAGTTACGGCAGTAACAGAACCCTGTGAGGTAAAATGATGCAGAAGAGCATATAAAATATTTATTACCCAGTTATACATTTTTAAAAGCCAGCAACAAATTCAAAGGGGTTACTTCTTCCTGTGGTCTCAGACTTTGAAAGAAAGTAGTGGCTGCAAAGACAAATTAAGATCAAAATATGATTGAATGATGAATCTTTCACAGTGAGTTCAAATAATACTAAAGGATCTCGTTTAAACCCACAACAGCAAAAGAGAGATTCAGACTTAGAGCCAAAATTCCTTCTGGACCTCAAACCCATTGTGTCTAAGTATTGTCACACATGAGATAAAAATGATCAGTTTGGGGACTGCTTTCCTGCCAAATCACAGGGGCTCAGCTCAATACAAGAATTTCCCATTTATATGGGGAGAGTTTCAGTTTGCTCCTCCTGGTTCCTGCAGAACCAGTGTTGCTGAAGGCCGAGAAACAATGTACCTGGAAAAACTAGCAGGAGATTTTTGGAAATCCAGTGGTTAAGGTGGTCCCTGCCCTGTGGGAGATGGTGCCTGTGCCTGTAGAGGAATGTGGATGTACAGGTGCCTGTGGCAGTAAATGCTCTTGTTACCTTCACAGCACTGGCCAAGGTCACCATCACTGTGCCCTAAAGGACTTCTTTGTGATAGCAAACCAGAAAACACAGCACAATGATATCTGATTGTTCATTAAGATAATAATGAATAATACACTAGAAGAGGCTGTGTAGACTTTGATATCAGGATTGTAATATCCAGCTTGGGGAATCTGAGATCCCTGGAAAGGTTATCTCTAATTAAGAGGAATTATGGGTGCCCTCAGGATGCTGGAAAGCATCTTGCTGGGAGCCAGCCCTCAGCAGCTCAGGGTGCACTGGCACACAGGGCAGCTCACAGGGACCAGGGCTGGGCAACCTGTGCTGGGGGGCTTCTGGCCACCCCGTGTGTGAGTCCAGGCCAGCACCAGCCTTGCCACACAGGCTCTGTGCTCACCAGCTGCCAGAGCAGATTGGTGCCCTCCAAGACCACATCTCCTGATTTAACTTCATCTGCAGTGATTCCTCTTTGCAGTGATTCCTCTTTGCACATTTGGAGGCAGATTTATAATCAGAGTGCTTGATGTGTGGGACCATTGGGAGATTCCTTTTGGAATCCTGATCTCAAGTACTGATACAGTCACATGCAGAATGTTGTTGTTCCAGCTTTGATCCAAGAAACTAGCTGCTACTTGGTCCTGATATTTATGGGTTTTTTCTCTTTTTTGTTTTTTTCTTCAGAATCTCAGGGACAAACCAACCCAATCTTTAAGGATTACCTCCCTGGTTCTTCTGACGTTCCTCAACAGAATATGCCTGTTGAACCAACAAGTCTCTGGAAGCAAACATCACACACTCATAATTTGCCACCTGGTCTGGAGTACCTGAACCAGGTCCTGAATCTTTCTGAATGTTAGAATTGTTATGTTCTCCTTTTATGTTGCTTTGATACACTGGAGGATGAGGTTGTTTGAGTTTTTCCCCTTGGGGGAGGGGTAGGTTGAGATGGAGAGGCTTTTTTGTTGTTTAGTATTACTATGAAATAAGGAACACAGGAAAAAAAAGCTTTTTCTTCATTGCTGCCATTAATTTTATAGAAATTAGATGAGCATAAGTCTGAGTGGCTACAAACTTGCATTAATTCTGTGTAGGGAAGAAAGTGCTAGTGCCTGAGAGAGGAAAATGCTTGAAAACAGAGGCAGAGAAGTAGGTCATAGATGGGGAAGAAAAATGAATGCTTAAGTCTTCTCCATCCTACTGCTAAACATGTGGCTGTCCCTTTTGCTCTGTGAAACCTTTCAGCTCCTGGAGCTCAGAGCACTGATGGTCTGCAGCCCCACTCCAGAAGTTTCATCTTTTCCTGAACCTTTTTACCAGGAGGGTCACTCCCTGCCCTTGCTTTGACACTGACTGAGGTTTGCATTTTACTTGTGGCTGGATTGTGCCACTCTTACCTGCTGAGTAAGGTGTCACACGCCCTGCCAGGTATGGGCGGGGACAGACTCAGCCCCAGCACAGTCAGATCACAATTCTGAGACATCTCTGCTGTGTTTGCATTTTGGTGATGCTGGGAAATGCTTACTTCACTCAAGATGTGTATTTCAGGCACATATTTCTGATAGTTTTGTATAGAAGCAGAAATTGAATGTATTTTGTATTTGGAGCTAAGTTACCTAGATAGCTAATGAAATGGGGAGACTCTTCAGAAGCAATCTTTGATGTGGAGTGATGACTTTTATTTCAAGATGCCTGAGCACAAAATGATATGTGTTGTCAATTACATGAGCATTTGCTTACAGACCATGGAAGCTACATTTTTTAGTCTAAAAGTGATTGTGATAGTAAGTACTTGGCAGGTTACATATTCAGACTCCTGTACAAACATGAATTACACCTCAGATTTACCCAGACAGTGTAGGCAAGTGTGGCAAATACTATCACTGCATTTTATAGAAGCTTTGCATGTGACATTAAGACAAAAGAGCAGGTCATTCTCAGACCTACAACTGGAACCAAAGACCTCATTCATGCTTATTCTTGGCCTGTGCTGTGGCTCCTGCTAATTATTCTCAATTTTCTGTGCAGTCTGAAAGGTGGGAAGCATGTGTGCAGTGCTGATTGCTGGCATGCACCCACAGCTCGAGTTTCCATGCACTGCAGAATGTTCTGGTGTGTGATGCTGGAGCCACTCTGGCTGTGTGGCTAATGAGAGGGGCTCATTCAGGATAGATGGGAGCATAAAGGAGGTTCCAGCAGCAGGGAGAGGGCTGCCTGCAGAATGCATGTGGGATTCTCAGCTTCTAGGGTAAGCCCTTGGGATTTGTCCTCATGGACTAAGAGATGTTCAGGTAATGAAATGCTCAAATGAAGATGTTTCTAACAGAACTTGGAATTATTTATGCCACTGGGAAGACTTCTAGAAGACTGTGTGTCATTCTGGTGCTGTGTGCATTGGGGAAAGGTGGGTCCAAATGAAACAGGCACAGAGAGGTGCTACTGGAAGTGCATGGGGAATAGAGAACCTCCTTTAAAACAAGACTCCATCTGTTTTTATCTGTAGACAATAACAACACTATCGGAGAGGGAACCATACTGAGTGCCTAGGAGAGTAAACAAACTGTGGGAAAGAGACATATTTAATTTATAGAATTACATTATTGGAAGAAAGATTATATAAAGAGTGGTTGTAAATAAATACAGAATAACAAATAGAAATTACATTCTTCAGCAGGACTGGGCAATATAACTGGATAGATTTGAGAAAGTTGAATGTATTTCTCAATAAGACCATGACATGTTTGACTCTGACGCAAGGATCCAAATTTAGTCAGTCTCAGAGAAATCCCTACAATCTTATTCTAAATAGCAACCCAAGGATTGGATGAGAGGAAAGGAAAATGTGTGTCCTGTAGGTAAAGGCCAGAGAGCAACATTTCACTCTGCAGATCCACACCCAGAGTGAGTTCAGGTGAAAGAACAATTCCCACTGGCTGTTTGAGGTACACCAGAGAAGGGCAAAAAAACTGCTTCTGCCTCAGCAAACACATCAGCTTTCTATGACTATCACTCTTGAAATAACTTCCTACAAAAAAAAAAAAAGTTACCTAAACCTTATTACTATCTTCCAGATTACAGCCATAGCTCAAAGAGTGTCCATAACAAAAATTGAATGAACCTGTTCCCACAGCAGGTATAGACAGGTGAAACCTTGGAGAAGAATTTTCTGAGTACTTCAGCTGCATGTTGTGCCACCACTCAGGTTTAACTACTTTTGTAAAAAGCTTCTTTGTTTAGACTTGGTTAAACTGATCAGATGTAGATTTGATCTGATGCCCACAGAACTGAATACTGAGAGTTAGCTGTGTATAAGGAATTTTAACATAACTGAGCTCAAGGGGACCAGACCCTTGTAAAGCTGAAGGGCTTTGGTTTCTTTCAAATGCAAGTGCAGAATTCTCTCAAGCCCCAATAAAAATGCATCAGAATAACTGCCCTGCAGAAACCAGTGAAAGGCAAAACAAGGATAACAAGTGGTACTGCTGTATTGTCTCAACATTGTTTATACATCGTGCACAACAAACCAAAACATAGACCAAAATCAAAGCTTTTAACAATTCAGGCTCATTAATTTTCTTTTCCCTGTGAAAGTCTACATGGGGCAAAGAAATCTGTATTAAAATAAATACTAAAATACTAAAATAGCTCTACCATCTTTAACTTCTTAATTCTCTTTCCATCAGCAGAGCCCTTCCCATGAGCTCCAAGAGCTCTCTCATGAGACCCAAACAACAAACAGCAAAGATTCTTGGGAGAATATTTTTACGTCTAAATATTTTTTATTATTTCAATTACTGGCATGCACATTTCCGAGATTAATGAAAGGGATAAAGAAGTTCCTCTTTTTGCCAGCTTTTCTTTGCAGCCTGAACTAGCTGCAGGAGCTGACTAGAAGTGACAAATGGCTGCAACAGTTGAATATATACCAGGAAAGATTTATCAATTTTAAAATATCCAGGCGCTGGAGAGCTATGACATGCTGGTCTCAGAAGGTCGCTGTGTGCTTTGTGTCTGAAGCTGTGAGTAATGGCAAAACCCTGTACCAAGCGTTTGCTCATCAGGAATTTACAGAAAAATTATGGAAAAGAGATTGGTAAAGCCTAAAACTGTCACATAAAACAGGCATAAAAAGTCACATAAAACTGAAAGGTAGACTGAAATTAAGTCTTGCTGGTTTTATAATGCTAACAACTGTTCTAGAATAATGCCAGAGGGATGAAAAGCACAGCAAAGCTGGGTATCATGGCAAGCAGTTTTTCTCCTGCATTTGTAACCAACCCATGGGGGAAGACATTTTCAGCCAGCTGAGTGTTTCACTGTTGTTTTGCTCTTTCTGGAACCCTGGCATGACCATTTGCCAGTTTTAGGGTGCAGGGCTCGTGTTCCTGAGATCAGGGTGTTAAAGCTCTGTGTGCATCCTTGTGCATCCCCTGACTGCCTTGCTGGGCTGCTCCAGCAAGGGATGTGGCCACTGCATGTTCTGAGCTTGAGCCCAGGCTCGCTCACTCCTGCACTGCCACAGTGCCCAGCACCAACCTTGCATTTAGGGTAAGGGGCTTCCCCTCTGCCAAAGAGGAGCAACAGGAGCAAGAAGGGGATTGTGCTTCTCACAAACATCTTTCTATTGCCATTATCTTCCTTATTTCCCCAGTGAAGATTATTTTTCTTCAAACATGTGGATGAATTACGTTAGGCCACAGCACCTAACGTCACATTCCTCAGCCATAATTTCAGAGAGAAGTCCAAAGTGTGACTTGAGATATCCTTCAGGCACCCAGTCCGTGCACCTCTGGAAGGAAAGAAATCCTAATAACAATGAAAATAGACACGTGACCACTGGTAGCCCCAGACTTATCCAAGACCCACCATCTTCTTTATTCTTTTAAAACAGCTGGACCAGATAATTATTCATCAGCAAGTGGAGCTTCTGGAAGGTATGGTGCAATCCTTGTCACCCTTTAACAGTGCTGGTACATGGGTGTCTCCAAAAGGCATCCAAGTCTTGCCCTCAGCTCAGTGAAGTCCTGTGAACCCTCCTGCTGCCCTTGTGTCAGGCTGTTATGCAGTGATAGTGTGGGGAAGACTCACTTTATTGTTTGCCTGTTCTGCAGCAAACCACTGAGGGGTGAGTAATCTCTACAACAGTCCTAAATTCTCTCCCTCAGACACCTCCCTCTGAGTGTTATTAAAGTTTAACCATCTTTCCAATCCATGGAAAATTTCTTGCATTTAAGAATAACTAACATACTATGAGAAACAAAGCAAATAGAGAAAGGAAGGTCAGAAAACATAGAAAACATAAAATGAAACAAAAGATTTTCTAATTACTTAGTTTCTCAGAATTTCAAATTACTGAACGAGTATTAAGTTCTGCCAGTAAAACACTTAAAATGTATTTCTGCCATTCAAAATGGTTTTGGCCTGATTCTTGAATGACCTGCTGGGTGAAAGCTTTGTCACTGAAGTGGGGTAGTCTCCGGATATTACTGTTCACAGATGATAAAGCCAGAAAAAGCCCAAACAAAAACTCAGGATCTGAATTCTCTGTTGTGATATGTACTTTAGTGTACAGCAAATCAAAGTGTGAATAAATTCCTTCAAAATACACACCTTTGTGCTGCTACTTCAAAACAATTTTTTAAACTATCTTTGTCATAAGACTTTTACAATAAATGCTCATACGTATATACACGCTATCATTATACTAAGGTAATAACAAAGATTATATTAAGCTAATGTTCTATTTGTTTCGATTTATTAGCCATACTTGGCACGGAGACCTCCAGCAAATACGAGATAAAGAACCACTTGGGACAAAGAGTTTACCTTGCAGTGGAAGAGAACGGCTGCTTTGACCGCAAGCTGTGCTCGCCCATCAGGGCTTTCACCATGCGCATCGCGGACAGCGCCGGCCGCGAGGTGATCCGCGTCGTCCGGCCCTTGAGGTGCACCAGCTGCTGCTTCCCCTGCTTCCTGCAGGAGGTGAGGCCAGCCTGGATGCCCTTTGGCCCAGCATCTCACTGTGCAGCTTCTCGAGGGTGGCAGGGAGGAACTCAGGAGTTCCCTGCCAGCCCAGGGACTGTGGGGAGGGCTTTGAGTAGACTCAAGTATTGATAACCGAGTTCTGTCCCCTCTGTGCCTCCTCCCTTCCACGGGACCTGCCTTTGCTGACATCCCACACAAAGCTTGTCTGATTGATGATGTCTCTCCAGTCAAGTGACACCCCAAAACACTGCCTGTCCTGGCACGGGCAGAGATCAGCCACTGAACTCCAGGAGGATGAAGGAAGCTCTGTGAAGGCCACTGGGGTCTGTGGGTGTGACTTCACAGCATCTCTCTGAGGAGGCTGAGCCTTCCCTCCATGGATCTGCCTCTTCAGGGCCATGTATCTCTGGGAAATTGCAGAACATGGAAGTAAGCTGCTTGGAGTAAAAAATGCAGATCCCATAGAGCATTAGATCTTTCCTCCATATTTTTGACTCTCCTTTATTCAGACATCTTTCTTATGTTATGAAAATGTTTTACAGGTTAGCTCATCCACTTACCTTCTTAGCACTTATCTTTGTCAGGATTTTTCAAGAAAAGTTCCTTTGGTAGTACAGCTACTTAAAGAAAGCTTGTAGGAAACTCACTGAATACAATAACAATTTTTTCCCCAGTTTTTAGCTTTTATAAAGTCTTTTATTGTATGTAGGATGTTGGTTTCTGGTGCAGCTTTTGTTTGCTTCATATTGTCCACTGTATTTAACAACAGACAGTTCTGCAATATCCAATTCCATATTTGGTAAAATGATATATTACTATATTCAGTAGATAAATATTTTGTCGTTATATAAACAATACACTATCATGGAAAAGTATATCAATATAAAATCAGCTAAAATAATTTTTTGTTGTTGTTTTCTTTTGTTTGCTAGTTAGAAGTTCAGTCCCCACCAGGTACAATAGCTGGGTATGTTGTCCAGAACTGGGACCCTTTTCTGCCAAAGTTTACAATACAGAATCAAAGTAAAGAAGATGTGCTAAAAATAGTTGGCCCATATGCAACCTGTGGCTGTTTTGAAGATGTTGACTTTGAGGTATGTTTCATATAAGTGTTAACGATTTAAAAGTTTTACTACTTTGAATAAATTTCTCAGATGAGAGGGAGAATGGAAGATACTTGAAGAAGCCCTGAACAGAGTTTTCTGGTGTGAACAAAGTGCTTTGCCTTATTTAAGAATCATAAAGGAATTTTTGGGTTTATCAACTTATCAACTCATTAGCCAAATCAGAAGACTCCAGTGAGTATTGTTTGAAATTTCAGTATACTGTGAGAAATATGCAGATAGCTGCATAATTGAGAACATGCCTGTCCCCTGAGGGGACAGTGGTCCACAGCAGTGGGGCTAGGAGAAAATAAAAAACATGAGAGAGGAAAAAACCCCACAACTCTGTGAAAGAAAGGCAAAACTGGCATAAACTTTCAAGATTGCTTTCTCCCACTTTTTGTCAGCTCTAAAGATGCTGATGTTTCCAAACTTGAGACCCTTTCTTGCATGCCACTCGTAAAGGGAAATTTGACACTAATAGAACATCGCAGCAATAAGAATAAAAGGAGAACCTGACAGCTATAGCATAGTCTGCATGTCAGGACACAGTCATTAATTCTGGGGAGATATCCTCAGTGTGCACTTGATTTGTTTACATTTATTTCTGTTCCTGATTTTTCTTTGTGCAGGTAAAAACTCTCAATGAGATGACAACGATCGGCAAAATTTCCAAGTATTGGTCTGGCTTTGTGAACAACGTCTTTACCAACACTGCCAACTTCGGGATCCAGGTCCCTGTAGATCTTGACGTGAGGATCAAGGCAGTGATGATTGGTGCTTGTTTCCTCATTGTAAGTGGGCAAGGTGGAGAGGCAGACACAGAGATGAGCAGACCAGGGCAAAAGGGGCCCTTGCTGTCAGCTGAGAACCACAAAAGTGAAGTGCACTGGAAAACCAAACCCGATACCTAAAGGATAAATTAACTAAAACATTTTAATTTTTATGCCTGTTTTTTGTTTGTTTGGTCGTTTGTTTATTTGTGATCTTAAAATTTTGTTCATTAAACTATTTAAATAGTATTACACATGCAGTTCAATATTTTGTATGGCAGAATCAAATCTCAACATACATGTCAAACCTACCAAACTCCCCCAAACCCCTTATTGTGTATAACCAAAAAAAATCGTATGTTGTTTCTAATGGTAGTTTCAAACCAATTCAATAATTCTGTTGAGTGTTGTATGTAAGACCTTCAGGTGATATAAAAATTCCTTCAAAAATTCTCTCGTGAAAATAACAATAAGAGTCAAATGAGAAAGAGAATACTCAGTGCTAGGGATAAAGATGAAGTGAAGATGCATGTTTTCTAGAATTAGAAATTGAATATTTGCTGTGTAGCTCTTTTACCAACATAATTCTGTTAACACAAAATGGTTTCAAAATCATCTGTGATACTTATATCAGAGACTGTAAACCAAAATTATAATACTATTTAAATTATTCACTGAAAAGTGTTTACTTTAAAATTCCAACAATTCAAAAATTTTGCTTTTAGTAGGATGGAAATGACAGTTAAGATTTTCGGATTGTCTCCTCCAAAACTCCTGTTTCTCAGTGGCAGTGATAAAAAGTGATTGACTAATATAATTCCTTTATGTAGCAAAAGCCTACAAGTAAGACTTTTGATAGTAATTGTTGCATTTTTGTGCCTTCCATATCTAATTCACAGTTTGTTTATTTGTAGGACTTAATGTTCTTCGAAAATTCTTTGGATGGATTATAACAAGATGACAGAAACAATGAAATATTCAGAATGTGTTTCAGTAGGTAAAAATGAACATAAATTGATCTTCTTGCTTTGAAGGCTTATACATTTCTAATTCTTTTTCATTTTCTTCCAGAAATCGCTTGAGCTTTGGACATGATTTTGAACTGCAAAATCCTTGTTCCTTATAGGAAAAGACAGGGAGCTAATGATGATGTTTATTAAAATATGTCTCGTGTAAATAATAATTTCCCACTTACGTTTTATATGTGCTGTAGCTAAACACATACTTTTCACACAGAGCACTGTTGCTTTGGAACAGTGCTATTCTCTTCTTTCTCTTTTGATGTTCCTGCATGGGAAATCATGAAAGATTAGATGGAGGCTTGCAGCATCACTGATGAAAGTCTATGTTTAGAGAAGCCTTTGATGTTTTGCAAGTGCTGTACCAGTTACTAACCACATGAGGGTGTGTTCTGGGGGTTTTGCTTTTTGTCATTTTAGAATTTTCTGATTTGTTATTTAATTAATAGTAGCAAACTGATTTGAAAGTAACAAATATAAAGACATACCCAATGGGTAATTCAAGATGTTATCTGTTCCAGTGAGATGGAAGAAGGGAAGTTATGTTTGCTAGTAAATGAATTTTGTGACAAAGACTGTTTTAATGAGTGGCAGACAGAAATTAGGCTTCCAGACCTAGACTTGGGAATGTAAGGTCTGTTCTGAAAATCTGGTCTTCCACTATTTCCACTGAGGGCAGGCCATAGATAAAGTTTGAGCGATGGCTCTCTGTGTGCTAGAGACTCACAAATCCCTTCCCTTTGTACCAGTCAGTGTTAAGGATCCTGCTGCCATCTACTCAAGGCTTTCCTTAAAAGGTTTGTTCCTCTTTGTAATATCTGGTGGCTGATAATTTTTCATTCAGACTTGCCTGAGGCATTCCTAGCACAGAATTATTCCTTTCCTTTGGCAAGCTCAAGTGTTTTCTATGATGACTGTGCAGAAGGAGCTTTTTGCAGTTCAGCAGTTTTCCATTGCTGTTCCTTCCTGCAGCCACACCTCATTGTACTGTTCCAAACATTTCCACCAACAGGCTTTTGCCAATACAAATTTCCTTTGTAGGAATGATATATATATAAGACATGAACAGATTTTTTTGCTGTTGTTGCAAAATATTAGCTGTTTGAACTTGCTTATGCCTCTCAAAAACTCCCTTCAAGAAGCAAACCAGTACTATAAAATATTGGTGGCAAACCCAATTGCTCTCATAGTCGCCAGTCAAGTTTCTAAGGAGAGCATTTTACAAATCACTAGAAATGCTGTCTTTTTTTGCTTTTTTAGTGTCAACCAGTAATTCAATTCTTGCAAACAACCAACACATCAACGGAAAGAGAGGAGATAATGAATAATTCATAAAAATGAAAAAGAGCTAAATTTATCAGGTGATTAATGCTCAACAAATATTTAGACTAATTTTAAATTAATGTTCATGGATATGAATTCAAACACAGTGAAGTCAGGAAGTTGCAACTAACGATCCCATAGTGAAATTAACTCAGGAATGCTTATAGATTTAAACAGTATGTTTTAGATTATATACCACACTTAGGTATTTATACAGATTTACATATGTCTTGAAAATAATTGTGGTTAACAAGCTCTGACAATCATCATTATCTGTTAACTGTTTCGCTCCTGCTCTGGCTGTGCCTGGGAGCAGGGCAATCACTGCTGCCACCTTCCCCAGCAGAAGCGCCCTGTCAGCTCCGTGGGCAAGAAGCTCCCTCGTGTGGAAATCCCGGAATCTGCAGAGGAATACAGGATGCTTTTTGCTATTCTCGCTAATCTCACACTGGTGTCGTTCTGTTAAATGCAGCTCCTGCACGCCTGACTGTCGACTGAGAAAAAGAACCAGATTTTTTTTTTCTCTTTAAATCCCTTTGCCATCTTAGACAGAAGTCACTGCTATTGTAGCCCATAATCTTGGCTCTCGTGCAGTTATTGAGCTGTGTGTGTCTGAACACTCGACTGTATTCAGTGCCTTAAAATCAGCAGGATCCCCACCTGTCTCCCACTTTCCCCCTGCAATTTCCAGTCTTCTTGTGGCCCTTAACAAGCCAAAGACATCTCTAAGCCAATGTGCCCAACCTCATTGAAGTCAACACAAAATAAGGCTTTATTTACCTGTAGGGCTGAATTTGGCTGTGAATGTCCATGTACATACCTTCTAGGTAAGCAATATGTGCATATATTTTTTTAATGAATTGCAAGCAGATGATAACACTGGATTTCTCGCACTTAGTGACTTTATCGCTGTTTTTTGTGTTAATACAAGGTTTTTTTGCAGTTAATTTGTATATATATGAGTATGTTTGAATACCTCTGTTTACACTCAGAGGCAGCTTCTGGGACATACAAGAACAGGCTCATCCCCTGGATAAAACAAGCAGTGGGGCTGGGATAGCTCTTGCTGCTTAGAACTCCCTCAGCAGCCTGCTTGACCTCTGTGCCACCCTTCAGCATCCTGGTAGAAATTCAGTGCCAATGCCAGTGCTTTTCCAGCTGGGAGCTGCTTCATCTAAACCACAGCTGCCACACAAGGGCAGGTATCCATCCTCAGCAGAGTTTATGATTCTGCATGATATTGCTAAAGAGCTAATGTGTTCTAAGATAATAACCTGCAGCTCTAACTAATAACTCTTATTAATAGCAATGTGTTTCATGTTATGGGAGCTATATATGCTCACTTTTCACAGTTACCCCATGGGCTAGGAGTGGCTCCCAAAGGAGAATTTAGAATCTCCCAAAGGGTCACAAGCTTTTTTCTTAAGCAAATTAATGTCCTGGATATCATCTAGAAAGAAACGTGATTGCTCTAAAGAAACAGAAATTTTACTTAATCTGGCCAAGCAAGTATTTCTGATTGGTAGCCAAACTGTAAATCTGTGTAGTTCACACTCCTTGTGTTCAGCAGATGGCAGCAACAGCTCATTATGACAGTATTCAGCTTTTCACATATCATAAGCTGTACCCAGGATGCTAATTAAAGTTCAACACACCTTTAACCTCTAATTAAATTCTACTCTTAACTGAAGGATTTTATTTTCTATGTCTGATATTAAACCTTTGCCACACAATACTGGATTATCTTTATTACCTGCGATTTACAGCTGAATTATTGGTTATTTTATGAGATCTGGCCAGGGCATGGGCAGAATAGAGTCCACCACAAAGTGAGCTCCTCTGGTCAGTACCCAACCTAGATTTTGCACCTGGAGCATCTCTCCAGCTTCTGCAGGTGGACAGAGGAGAAGCCCCAGCCCCAGGACACTCCCCACCTCCTGCAGAAACAGAAGGTGCCATGTGTAAAGGAGATTGCTGTGGGGTGGTGGACCCTGAAAGGTGGAAGGTTTCTGTGGTAAAAGGTCGTGTCATGGTGGTCTATCACTCTTGGCTGGGGCAGAGAGGGGAAATCCCCTGTAGTGCCCCAAAACCAGGTGGCATCAGCACATGGGGAGGAGCTGGATTGCCCCGGGAAGATGTGACACTTCCTGTAAGAGAGTGAAGACACAGAGTTGCTGTAAGTTCTGAGATTCCTTGGTTGTCTGATAATTTGGCAGATGCAAAAGTACTTCTCTTCATAGACTTTCCTGTGTGTATTTTAAAAAATTCTTTTTGTGTCAATTTGGTTATTTGTTTTAGGATTAGACAAACCTGGAAATGATCCAAAATGCACATTTTCTAAGAGTTTTGTTTGCGTGAAGCTGTTTGGAAAAAAAAAAAAAAAAGAAAGAAATTTCCTCCTTCTCCTTCTGACCCTCAGTTGTATTGGTTTCTTTTCAATTAGAATGGCATGCTCTATATTAGAATCATAAATCCTGGTTTAATTCAATTCAAAGTGAATATTCAAGGAAAAATAACCTGCAAGTCATTTCATCAGGACTCATTAACTTGATGTGCTTTTCCACTTTAAAATACTCATTTGAAGGACTTGTTTTTCTCTGTTCCAGTCACATTAGGTAAGTGCTCTATTTACATTTCTGATGTTTTGTATTAGAAAAACCCATACACAGCAACAACCAAATCACAAAACATCCTGCAAGCTTCTGTTGCAGATAATGCTCTATGAGAATAGCTGTTTCTATCTAGAAATGACCGTGGGCATTTTCTCTTTCTGCCCCCTCCCTTATCCTCCCCAGATCATAGAATCACAGGATGGTTTGAATTGGAAGAAACCTCAAAGTTCACTTAGTTCCACCTCCATGCCATGGGCAGGGACATTTTCACTAGACCATGTTGCCCAAAGCCCTACAGGAAATATCATAGTGCATGTGTCAAGGTCCAGTATTGCTTCATAAGTCTTTTCTTCATCATTTATGGATTGATTGCAGAATCTTGAGTGAATTTTGGACAAGGCTAATGACTGTATTAGTTTTCTATCCACATGTCATTTCTAGACCCTTGAAAAATTAGATTTTGCTATCAAGAATCATTTTAAGCAGCTGTCACGATAATGCCCATTTATACTAACAAGGACTGAGAAAAGAAATGCAGCCTGAGATAAGAACAAGGACCACTACCAGCAATACCTTTTATGTTTCACACTTTTCTAGAATTCAAGAGAAAGTTTTAAGCTTTTTATTTTATTTTACTTTAGTTTATTTTTTAATTTCTTCTGGGCTTCCTGAAGAACTCGAAGTGTAAAAACACAGTTTTATTTAAAAAAAAAAATCCTATTTACTTTGCAAATCCAGGGGAGATATTTTGGCTGTTATGCATAGGACAGTGTGCTGTATAGGATAGGAGTAAACATATAAGAAGTAACTTGTTAATGATCCAGAGGACTTTCTGTGACAAGCTGAGAGAGTTGGGGTTGTTCAATCTGCAGAAGAGAAGGGCCCAGTGAGACCTTAGAGCACCTTTCAGTACCTGAAGTTGCTTCCTGAAAGTTGGAGAGGGACTTTTGACAAGGACATGTCAAAGACAGGACAAGGAGGAGTGGTTTTAAACTAAAAAAAAAGGAGGTTTACATTAGATACAAGGAAGAAATTCTTTACTGTGAGGGTGGTGAGGCCCTGTCACAGGCTGCCCAGAGAAGCTGTGGCTGCCCCATCTGTGGAAGTGCTCCAGGCCAGGCTGGATGGGGCTCTCAGCAGCTGGGACAGTCAAAGGTGTCCCTGCCACGGCAGGGGGTTGGAACAAGATGAGCTTTAAGTCCATTCCAAACCAAATCATTGTAGAATTTGTTTATTTAATCTTCTCTCCTATCTCCAGTTCCAACTAATTGTAGATTAAGGCTCAGAACACCTGGGAGAAGACCCACAAGGGGTGCATTCTTTAGCCTTTGGCATTGCCCAGGACTGGGTCAGCCACACTGCACTTAGAACCCTTGAAAATAAGACTAGTTTACAAATGTTATTGTTTGAAATTCAAAGGACTTTAAAAAAGATTAGTATTTAAACCAAGAACTATGTACACTTGAAAACTTCTTAGAGTTTGGAACAGTTTTAAATACTTGATTCTGAAATGAAGTAAGTCTGCCATATGAGAGCAGCATCACTTCAATGCTCTGAAAATGCAACAGCTGAGATAAAAACAAGTTTAGCAGAAGCCAGGAAAAGTGGGTTATTACTTAAATGAACAATTTGGTCAATAAATTAATTCAATGGTTCCCTGTCAGGAAGAGTTTTATCTCTGGTTTTATTGCTTTCAGACTCTCAAGGGCCTGATATAAAATTAAATAAAAACTCACAGAAGAGTGAAATGCCACCAAGAATTAGTGGCGTACAGTGTGTTTCATCCTCCCTGACACAGTGGATATTGCCCTTGCAAAGTCAGTGCAGTCCCACAGTTTGAGTCCCACTCACTTCCCTTTCCTAATTGAGCCTAGTAGAAGATCAAAGAGATTTTTTTTCCTTTTGGTGATCTGCAAGATGGGTCCTTAAATGTCTTTTGTCTACTGTGGATGCTCATACAGTATTCATCATTGTGATACCAAACCAGTACTTGCATTGTAACAGACACACAGTGTATGGTGGTTCTGTCCTTGCTGCTGAGGAAAAAGGTTCAACGGGTGCCTTTTCTCTGTGCTTTGCTCAAAACTGCAAACAGAGAGTAAGGAGATGATGTGAATGTTTCAGGGCCATAAAATAAGGACAAGAGACACTAAATCTAGGCAGGACTGTAGAGAGAAGCCCTTGTGCAAATAGGCAGGCGTGTCTTTGGCAAATATTTTTTCAATAAGAGCACAGAAACAATTGATATGCCAAGATCATCTGTGCCAGCAGGCGTAGCACCTAAATAAAGGTGCATGTGATCCACAAAAGCTTCTGTAAGGTGAAACTGTTTGCTTTTAGCTGCAGTGATTGGAACCAGTGGGACCAGGTGTTTTGTTCACGATTTGTATTTTATCAACAGATGAACTTACCTCCTTTCCTCCTCCAAAGTTTGTGCTTTGGACTTCCATACCACCTGCTGTTGCCACAGAGAGGTGTGGTTTTATGGCTGGGGCATGAAAAAGATATATACATGACCCCAGTAACACACTCATTTGAAAGAGTCCCATAAATTGGTTTATCTCAACTCTTGTGGTTTTTTGCAGTTCTCTCCTGCCAGTACTGTGTTTGAGTGAACACGAGGTTTTAGTTGAGCTGTCACCACCCTGGGTAAGACCCCTGGCCATGTCAGAAGGGAAGGAGTAAATGATTGTGGAGCTTGGGAGGAGGAAGAGTCTGATGGAAACAAATCCCTGCAAAATCAGGGTAACATGAACTAAGGAAAGAGTATGGGAACAAAATTAGCAGGGATTGGAAGAGAACACAAGAAGAATAAGGTATTTCTAAGATTAAATTAATGTTTTCAATCAGAAGGGAAGTCTAATACAGTTTTTACAAATACATTCTCAGTGGAAAAGAATTATGGATCTTTGCTAAAAATAAGCACCTGCTTGGTGAAGTTATAATTCTTTACTGCATTGCTGATCTGTTCAAGCTAAAATGTTCTTTTATCTTGTACTTCAGCGATATAACTGATAAGATATGACTAAGAGAGAAAAAATGTTTAAGAAAATCTGCAGAGATGCAAAATGCCTCATGCAGCATTGACATGCTTAGCACCGTATATATTTATTACTACAAATATGTGTTGGCTTTCTTGGTGAACTTTGTAATCTGAAACCATTATAATAAACTGAAATAGAAGCTGTTCCTGAAGCAGATACATCATTGCAGATGTAGTAAAAAAAAAACAGTCCCCGTTTCCTCTCTTTTCCCATGATGTCCCAGAGAGTAAATTTTGTAAATAGCTTTGTTCAGTGTCTAATTTATAAAGCAAAAATGTCATCTTAACTGCAGCCTTGGTTGATGTAGTAGGGTTTAGATTTCCAGTACCTTAGTGAAGCATTAAAACCACAGGATTTCATTGAAAGCCTGATAAAACAAATGTTAGGTTTTGGATCAGGTCATAAGGCCTTCTGTCAGATGAGTCCAGTGCAACTGTAGACAGCTCTAACAGCAAGTATTTTATATTATTAGTTCAGAGAGAATAACTAGAAATGGTGTAAAGCCTTTGTTGTAAAGCCTTAGAAAATGCTGATTAATGCTAATATAGATCTAATTGGGCAGAAGTCAAATGCCCTGAAATTCTGGAAAAAATCACTGAAAGAGAACCACATAGAATAATTATAAATACCAGTGTGAAAAATACTTTTACTTCAATTTTGAAAACCTGCTTCAGGAACATCTTGGTTCCAGAAACTTGCAGAGCCTGTCTGCATAGACTTCCTAGGCCACCTTATCCCATCCAGCTGCAGAAGCTGCAGGTGCAGGGTGCTGGACCTCTCAGGGCCAGGAGGACCGTGGGTCACAAGACCTGGTCCTGCAGCAGTGCAGGAGCATCTGGGCAGGGCTGGTTCAGGGAGTGTGTCCATGGCACAGTGTCCTTGGCAGCACACAGCAAACCTGCCACAGCTGGAAGGTTTGGGAAGGTTTGGGAAGGGAAGGGAAGGGAAGGGAAGGGAAGGGAAGCTGCAGCCTGGCAGGAGGTCCCATCAGCAAGGCAGCATGGATGCCTCCTGCTGCTGCCTTGCCAGCAGGGACATGGTTAAGGGGAGAGGAGAAGAGAGGAGAGGGCATCTGTAACAACCTGATCAGTAACAAACAGCAGCTAAACTACACTAAAAAATGGAATCAGAGATTGGATGGCAAATACAATTTATAATACTGTATGATACAGCAACCAGGGAGAAAAACCTTCTGGGCTGGGAATAACAAATCTGGCAAACTTGATTAAGGAAATAATAGGACTAAATGTGAAGCTCCTGAAAGCTGTGCTCAGGATTTCTGGGAAATGGCTCTGGCCAGCCTCTGAGCGTGAGGCCCACTGCTTTGATGAGCAATCTCCTCATGTGTGATTATTCCACATCCCAGGTAATCAGTGTGAGGAAAGAGTTTACTGTACCTGACATTGGTGACTAGGTCTTAATAGTGAACAGGATTTATATCTGATGCAAATATTTTCCATTTTTCTTTTCCTATGTTTTCTCCTTTCCAGCTTCCAAACCTCCCCAAATCCCCCAGCTGCCTGTGTAAGAAGCAGTGCCTAGTGCCAGGCTTCCTCAGTTTTCATTCTTAATTGAGCTGTAAATTCAGCTCATAAACTCTTGCAGATCTAGTGGTCCTTCTACATTTACAACTTTTTAATTATCTTCTTAATTAACAGAAGCCTCAAGATCCCAGTACATTTTTATCAGATGAGTCTGTTATGAAACACATTAACTTGAACTGCATTGGTTTTAATAACATCCTCTCCTCAGCCTGGTTCTGTGTATTAGTATTGCTCTATTTGTCCTCATGTTGATAAAAGTGCCAGTGTATATCACAGCACAATCAAACCCAGCTTCTCCTTTATCAGCAGCTCCTGAACAAGCCAAGGGTGCAACATCAAGATACCTAAGGTTAAAAGGCATTATTTTTTCATGATGCTGAATTCAAATGCAATGCTAGTGTCCAAAAAATTAAGATACTATAAATGAAAGCAGACATGGGCCTGGGTGCTGCATTACATTCTTTGCTGTGCCCAGAGAGGTGTGACTGGTGAGCAGGGGCTCCAGAGGATGGGCAAAGGGAGCAGAGGGGACTCCTGCCCTCGAGCCAGAGGTACCCTGTGCACCATGGCAAAGGGCTGCTGCTTCCAGGCCTCCTTGTTTTATGTACGTTTTCCAAGGGGAAAGTTGACTCAAGGCCAGTGGTGTCCTGATGCTTTATATGATTCCAGTTCCACAGTGGTGCAGCAATGCTGGCTCCGGGGCAGTTTGGCCAGTGAATCCCACCCACACATGGTGTGTGCTTGTGAGAAAAGGCATTGGAGGGAGAGTTCAAGGACCACTAACACGTCACTGCTGCTGCATGGTTCAGTGTCTCCTGCAACAGTGCTTAAATGAAATAACTTGGCTTTGCAAAAACCTTCACAGCCCTCCTTCTTGCCCCCAAAACACAAGCACAGATAACTGAGCAGTCTGGGAGTTCACAGTGCCAGCTTTGACATACTGAGCTGGATGTCCGCCCAGGATGGGATTGTCCTGACTTGATTTTTTGGTATATTTAATTAATTAGGCTGGTATTATTTATACTTTTTAGAAACAAAATCATGCCTATGAAGATGTTCCCTGTAAGTATTTATTTGCAGTAGCAATATCCCTTCAGCAGAAAACAGGATTTACACAAGCTGCATTTTAAACTGCTGGTACCGCAGTTAATCCTAAATGCTGGAAACTGTAATGGCCTATTTCTTTATGTTGAGGTGTTCTTTTCCTCCCAATATCCCCTCTTCTGACTGCAAAGCAGCTTATGCTGGTTCATCTGCAGTGCTGACATTCAAACCCTTGCATGACTGGCAGCAGTAAAACTTATTTAGCTTCCTTCTCAATCTGAGAAAGAAATTGCTGTGGCACAAAAACATTTAGTAGCAAAACCAAATGTGTGGTATTGCTTCCATTGTTGTTGAGTTGTTGTTTTCCCCTTGTGCTTGAGTATCTTGAGAAAGGACTGATGGTGATGGCTGACAGCTCTCTGCAGGAGTTGCTTTTCCTCTGTGAGTGATTATTAAGATTGTTAGTGACAGCTGAGGGGGACGTGTTGCTCCTCAGGATACATTAAAATATAAGGAATGCTACTTTATGTGGTTTGGAACTCATAACTGCCCACTGATGCTATCTGGATGCTGGATTAACTAAGACATTACAAGACTAAACCCATTTTCACCCAGTTTTCCTCTCAAAGGAAAACCTAATCCTCATTTGTTAGACCGCAGGCTTGATGATTGACTTGACATTGTTAAATGAAATCAAATATATGAACAGGCCTGTTTACAATTTCCCAATTACAAATCTTTAATGCAGAGATGATGTGTTAGCTGCTTCTTTTGGCTTTATGACTGCATATTTTATTAAATTAGTGAAGGCCTAACTACCAAAACAAAAGGAGAGCTACGCTGAGATTCAGCAGATGTCAGATGCCTGTCAAATGTTAGTAGGATGCAATCCATTTCCCCAGTTCCACATCAAAGAAATAGTAATAGTAATATTAAGAATAGCACTTTATCTACTTTTAAAAATGTTTGGATTTAAACTGCCTTTTACTGTGTGTACATCACATCTGTCACACTGGTGGTGCGCCCATGCTAGACTCAGCACACTGTATTAAAATGTAGACATTGACTATTGGAACATTACATTATTTGCCTACCTGCTTTCAAAACCACTACTAGTTTGGATGCAACATGTATTATAAATGGAAGAAAAGGAAAATAACTTACTGATTCTGGAGAAGCTTCCTTAAATATGAATAGTTAGGATGGAGGCAGTCTTTTAAAATCTAAACTTTCCAAGCAAGTTCTAAATATTGTGAAAATTGTATCAGGTCATTTATCACTTTGTCATCAAAAGTCAGGAATAAAACTAGCACTGTAATTTCAGTATCAGAAAGTGGAATTTTATTTTATTTTCACTTTTATTTTCAGCACAGGGCATGAGGGGGATCTGTCTGCCTAACCCCAGCACCACAGCTAGAGAACAGATGAGTTTAAATCTATGTAACTAATTCAGACTCATTACATTTCCCCAAACTCATCCATACAAGCTAAACATTCCCACCAATTCTTCTGCTTATTTAAATCATCTTCCAGCAGCACTGCTGAGGCCCACAGTTTTTAAGGCTAAAATAACTACTTGCACACATGAATACAGGCCTAAGCACTGTAAGCTCAAGATAAAGGAATTCACAAGACTTAAATATTATTTGTTAAAATTAAAAATTTTCCCAAAATGTGCACAAGTGAAGGATGGCAAACAGCAGAAAAAAAAAATTGTACCCCATGGCTGGTGCAGCTCAGGAGCTTTTCCTGGGCTGCCACCGACAGGAATCTTTTTCTTTGTTCCCTCTTTCTTTCTGCTCTGTTCCTTCTTTTTCTTTCATTCTTTCTTTTATTTCCTGGTAGCCCCCTCAAGTTTATGCCTCAAACCCCACATCCTATGTCTTTTCTGTAAAGAGAACAACAACTCTCAGCTTGTCTTCATCTCCCATGTCTGCTTGCTGTTCCAGGTTTGCTTTCCAGATTACAAAGACTGGAGAAGGGAGTCTTCTGTGGGATTGTGTCTACAGGCACAGAAGGCAAACCCCCTTTACCCACTTGTCTTTCCTTTAGCAGTGCAAACAGTGCCATGCCTGAGGTCAAATGTGGTTAAACAGAGTTTGAGGTGCTCTTTGCTTTCATGTACAGCCCTGAGTGAACTTCCTCCCATGTCCCTTCACACAGGTGTCCTGCCTGAGCACTGAGAGAAAAAGAGCTGATGTTAGCAAGAAAGACAGAGCTGCTTTCAGCTTAGCTCCAGAATACTGGAGGCTTCTGCATGAGAAGTGAGTAGAGGAACTGGTCCCACTTCTGGTGCTGGGCACCACAGGATCAGATGAGCAGCCAACATCAGGAGCATCAGAAGTTAAAACAGTAGAAAGTAATGTTCTGAATATCCAGACCATAAGCAACATAGAAATCCTAGAAATTGGGGTCAAGAATCTACAAAGAATGTTTCTTTTCAGGTAAAAATGCTTAAACCTAAAAGACTAATCACTAGGAGCATGGTCATTTTCTTATCTCTCTGAAACAATTTCAACTTCTTTTCTTAATGTTTTAGGCATTCCCCTGCTGATCAAATCATCTCACTGGACAGAGTAAAAAGGTACTGACCTGATCTAACAGAAAAGCACTGACAGTTACAACATCAATGGTCCTAGCTACATAAGAAAAGAACTGGAACATTATTTGGTACGGTAAAGACTGACAAATTACTTCATATTTTGTTAATAATGGCATCTTTTTTTTCTGCCACTGCAGGTGAATAGGTATTTTTCTCTACTTACAGATGCGTGAATGGAAGAGATAATGCTGCTATCTTTGTTCTCTCTGATAGGACAACAACATTCTCATCTAAGAAATAATATTCATCTCTATGTCAAAAAGTCATGCTTGCTTGGCAATACAATTTGAATTTCAGTGTATAAATCTGAACCAAGCTAAATATAACTATGCTATATTCCTGTAAAAAAAAGATGTGTAGTATCAAGAGCTACCATGTATTTCTAATTTCCCAGCCATGTCAAAATAATTCTATACCTATTTCTTAAGAGATGTTTAAAACCTATTTCTTGGTGTCTGCTATTAATCCTCTTAGTGGACTCAGTGCAGATGTGTGGGAAAATGCTAGTCAGCTTTAGATTAGATTCTTCTGTACCTGAGGAAACAAGCAAAATAAAATCACCAAATCCCTGTCAAATCTGGTGTTTAAGTGAAATCCAGTGCAGGAGGGAGTTTTATTTTGGTTTGGTTTTGTTTATGGAAAGTTCAGTATTGAAACTGAGAGTTTATTTTGAGAGGTAGAAGACAAAGACTACAGAATATGTCCAAGGTGACCTGCACTTATTGAATCCTCAGTCTTGTGTTTCATGCATGCACCAGTCACTGAGATCAGATTTGTGTGGTTTACATGAAATGCAGTTTCCTTTGAAGAGGCATACGCAGACACCAGCGGCTCCACTCTGACGTACATGAATGTACAAAAGGAATGCAGAAGATCGGTTCACCGGAGCTGTTAATCAGGGCGTGAGCCAACTTGCTCCAAGTCCTTTGTTTCCCAAACAATTCAGTATTGTATTGGTCTTGTTCCTGTAACTATGAACTCCACGTAAATATATTTTTCCCCCTGAGGTCCTGCCTTATAAGCAAGGTAAAATTGTTCCAAATACATTTGTTCTTTCAGGGTGGACATAGAACTTGGTGTTATCACCTGTATATATGCTGGTGTCCTCTGACTAAAAGGTAGAAATTAAGTTATTCAATTAATTAATTAATTAATTTAAAAAGGACTGACTCGGCATTGATGCTAATAGAAATAGAAGAAGGAAACGTCACGAAAAAAAAAAAGCTGTAGAAACCTCGGCGTTTCTCGGCATGGCTGGCGGCAATTTCCTGCCCGGAGCCCGGCCCTGCCCTGGCTCCCCGCCCCGCAGCGCGGAAGGACAGAGGGACACGGGCACGGACAGAGGGACACGGGCACGGACAGAGGGACACAGGCGCGGACGGAGGGACACGAGCAGAGGC
>VZTT01043372.1:0-30733 GCA_013400855.1 Buphagus erythrorhynchus | reverse complement strand
GGACAGAGGGACACGGGCACGGACAGAGGGACACGGGCACGGACAGAGGAACAGACACGGGCACGGACAGAGGGACGGGCACGGACAGAGGGACAGACACGGGCACGGACAGAGGGACAGGGGCACGGACAGAGGGACGGACACGGGCACGGACAGAGGGACACACACGGGCACGGACAGAAGGACACGGACACGGCGGGTTGAGAGCGGAGCGCTCGGCTTTAAGCGTCCTGAGGGATCGGGATCGGGATCGCTTGCAGGCGCTCGGGTCAGGTATGCGGGGGTGTCTCACGGGGATGGGGATGGTCACAGGGCTGTGCCGGGGCCTGACGGGGACAACCCGCACGTTCTGCGGCTGGGGGGGCGGGTTAATGCACCCCTAAGGGAGCAAGGGCTGCCAAAACCGCACTGAGTGCAGGTGCTGCTGCCCGGGCTGGGCCAGGGGCAGGCACAGCAGGCAGGTCCTGTGCCCAGCGGGACAATGGCACTGGCAGTGATGTGCCCAGGGTCCTGTGCCCAGCAGGGTGATGGCACGGCAGGTGATGTGCCCAGGTCCTGTGCCCAGCAGGACGATGGCACTGGCAGTGATGTGCCCAGGTCCTGTGCCCATCAGGGTGATGGCACTGGCAGTGATGTGCCCAGGTCCTGTGCCCATCAGGGTGATGGCATTGGCAGTGATGTGCCCTGCTCTCAGCAGGCTGCTCCTGCACGGTGACCTGGCCATGCTCCGAGGTGCTGCCACTCCCAGGTCTCAGGATAAAAGTCAGTGTAAGGGGAGAGGGTACCCTACTGTATCACAACAAAAAAAATATTAATTCCTTCTCTGAATAATATTTTGTTAATGTTAGGCAGAAATAACTCTGAATCAGAGATTAATCTAAATTTAATTAGATCCACTAGATGATTTTTAAGCATACTGTTTCTCCAGTGGTCAAGGTGAAAGTTCAGGGGCTGAACAGTCTAATGTAATGCAATGTCAAAAAAAAAAAAAAAGAAAGTCACAAAAGGTGAACTAATGCATGCCTGCTGGCTATTTGGCTTCCTGTTTTTTGAATGTTACAACTTCTTGGAAATCTTGGGATGGGCCTGGCTTGTTATTTATATAGTACTAAGCATGTTTTTGCTTGGGAGTTTACATTAACATGCTTTTTGCAGCATTTTGGTGAGCTGGATAAGAAATGAAGCTAATTGTCATACTGGATAAGAAATGCTGGTATTCTGTTTTTCTGATAAAGAGCAGAAGTCCTATAGTTAATGTAGTTATGTCTGAATGACTTGCAGCATATCTAGTGACATGTGTCAGGCTAAGGGACATGTAGCTGTGTTATGTAGTTCTGAAAATGGGAAAGTGACTGAAAAGAAGCATGAACATTCATAAAAATGGAAATATCTAGGGATGAAATGTGGGCCAAGCTTTGTAAAATTTTTATTGCTTTCTATTATATAGCATATCAACCTTTTCTACATCCTAGCTTGTGCCGTGGCTTGTGTGTGTGGTTGTAGGGACAATGAGAGATTCTGGACAACTACAAAGCCCTTCTTTTAAATAAATCATGTGATTCTGTACTCTCCCTTTACCAAAGGGTTTAGTTGTAATTCTCAGTATTTCACTGAAGTTCATGTAGCTGGAACATCTCACAAGATAAACTGATATTTTGCTAGTTTAAATTATTATTCTATAATTTGTGATATTCCTGCATTCATACAGTGATTACATTCCAATCTACCCTATTAACCAACCTAATTAAAGTGTGTGTAACAGGACAGTGTTTTTGTTAGTAGAGTTAGTAAAGTAGAAGAAAAAAGTATCTTAAAAAAGGAAGGTTTTACAAGAAACTGAATCAGCTGCTCTGAAATAGGATGTTCTGTAAGATTTGGAGAGTGAGCTAGTCCCACGACATTCCAGAAGCATCAGACATCACCCTGGGAGATCTTTTACTCAGGAAGTGAAGAACAGCGAGGAATTGCTTTCGGTTTCATTTCCCAGCCTTTTACAACATCTTCATTGAACTGAAGCAGCTAGAATAATCATAACAGACAGAATATATTGGTAGTTTATCTTGAACTGGATTATTTTTAAAGAACAACTAGGTTTATTTTTTGTTTTAAAGCTTTCAGTCCTACTAAAAAGGAGTGCCTGTGCCATTCTTTTTTACAGTTCCATGTTTGGACCTCCTGACTGTTTTGGATGTGTTTGTCATAGCCATTGCTGCTGTTGTCTTGCTTCACTCATTACCCCAGAGAAAGAAATAAATCTCAAGGTTTAAGCTGGTATCAGTAAGTGGGGCATTTTTTGGTGTTTTGGTTTTGGGTTTTTTTGTGTGTGTGGTTTTATTTTATTTTTGTTTTGTTTTGGGTTAGGTTGTGGGTTTGTGTTTTTTTTTTGTTTTGTTTTGTTTTTTTTTGTGGTTTTTTTTGTTTTTTTGTTTGTTTGTTTGTTTGGTTTGTTTCGGGGGGTTTTTTTTTGTGTGTGTGGGCTGTATTGTTTGGTTAGACTTTTAGGTTTTTTTTAATTCCTCTTGGCAACCACCCTTTGTTATCCTGTGAAGGCAAGTACTGGATATGTGATATTTAGTAGTACCACTAGGGAAATGGAACAGTTTAAAGAACTGAGTAGGTGGTAGCATGGCTGCTCCAGGGTTTACCTGAGCAGGTTTTGTGATCAACATCAATGCACTGAACCAGCTGCCCTTAAATTACTGCAGTACATTGTTCATGGGAATTACAGGATGTTTCTGAGTGGCTGCACAGTGAGTCTTGTACATCTCAATGCTTTTCTGAGTTGAGGATGATATCAGGATCCTCAAAGCATGACTGCAGGCATAGAAAACTCAGACTTATGTAGTAGTGGAGGCATAGGCTAGAAGGAAGCTGAGATATTTATTTTTGCTTGTATTTGTAATTTCACTTTCCCATACAGTTTAGAGAAGCAAATATCTTTTATCAATAATAGAGAACTCTGAATAGCTCTTGTGTGAAATTGTGTATTTATAAAATCATGAGACAAAAATGTTCTTTTGCAGAACAACTACGAGCAGATCTACGACAATGCAAGGTGAGTAAAATATAACCAAAATGTCAACTTTTGCTAACATCAAAGACATGTTCAAGCAATATTAGCTTAAGTATTAGCTTACCTTCTAATTATATGAAATATGGATGAATATTTTAACCTGAAATTATTTACATTTTAAAATGGAATATTTTACAAAATGTAGAGCTTAAATTGGCAGATCTTGATTTCTGAAGTTAAGTAAAAATAATAAATAATTTAATAATATTGAAATTCAAGTTATTTCTGTATACAAATTGAAACTGGTAAATGTTTTTAAATCCATAACTTTCTCCATCTGCTGGTAAGGCATTTGTATACTCTGAACTTGAAGAGCTTGGGTTTTACACAGAGGGAAGTGGCTCACTGCCTTGTTCTGTACTGGAGGGCAGCCTGTCAGTACCTGGCAATGCTTTGAATTCAAGCCTCTTTCTAAATATCAATGAACAAAACCATCTTTACTCCAGACAGAATGAACTGACCCTGCTTGAGCTGGGCTTGCACTTGGTGATATCAGGAGGTCCCTTCCAAGCTGAAAATTTCTGTGATTCTGTGACATCTTCATGACATCCTGTGCAGTACCTGTCTTTTTTCTGTGCTTTAGGGACCAGAACTCGATTAAGTTTTATTGATGCACATATTGTTCCTAAATACAATCTTGATGTATATTTTTGCTATACAGAAAACAGCTGCCTAGATTTTGTTCTGTGTGCATTCTGGAAAAGGAGTCAGTGCTGGGGATCTTTCACCCAGGGTAGGAGGAAATGATCCATACTCAGAGTGTATTTTTCATTCTTCCAGGACCTCAACCTGCCACAGCACCTGGAATGCCCTATGGCTCCCCTCAGCAGTTCCCTGGGATTTACCAAGGTGGGTGGCTTGGTTACAGATCTGTGAGACCATTAGGAAATAAGCATGGGGAATATGGGATTGTACAAGGGTGATCATCTCCAATTTACTTTTCTGCTATTAATTCTATAGAGTTTCTTTTAATTTCTGTTTTGCCCAAAAGTAATTTCTTTCCTTTGTGGTTCTTTATCTTAGTATGTGCTGAGCAGTAGCAACAGTGGTAGGAGTTAAAAATGTCAGGTGTTCCTCAGTGTGGGGAGTTGGCTAGGGAGGTTTGCCAGGAGTTACTGATTGCAATGAATGTGCAGCAGATTGTTACTGATAATCATATTTTTAAATTATTATGTTACTTCAGTATTTTACTTTATTTTTCTCTAGAAATACAGAAGTGAAGATAGAGTTGCTTTCCTCTTGCATCTATATATACTGCATGTATTCAGTTCCCATTTCATTCTCTGTTGCTGTACTTTGCTGTTGGTTTTACTTACACTTTCCCTTATTTGCTCTCTCTTCTGTCTCATTTTCTACTCCACTTCAAAATGGAGCACTTCTGAACAACTTCACTCATTCTGGCAATGATTTCTTTCTGAAGAACCAAATCACAATAAATATCTAACAGTCAGGCTCAGAGCGTAAGTCAGAGGTAAAAAGCAAAATGTTTGGCCTAAGTTACTGTACTGTTCATAAGTTAAAGCTTGTGCTTCCTGAGACAAGGCACTCTGAGTAAGTACACTTGGCTTTAGCAGGGAACAAGCACTCACTGCTTGTGCCATGGAGGTGGCAGGAGCATTGTTATTTTCAGTAATTTTATGTGCACACATTTGCCCACGATAACAGTAGGTAGATGGTGTGCAAAGCCTGTGCTCAGACATAAAAGTGATTTTCAATTCCCAAAGGGAGGGTTCTTCTCTGGGATGGGTGATGTGGCCACCTATGAGTTTTAAGCCACTGTTTACATCACCTGAGGTGCTGGCCTGCTCATGGCCACAGCCTGATCTTTCACGTGCACTGGTCCATGTGTTGCAATGTAAAGTGAAATTGGGTGCTGAGCTGGTGTGGGCTGAAGATCTATGAGTTATCTGGTTTGAAAACTGTAGATGAACTTTGCTAAAAGGACATTTATTTTACCAAAAGTAGAAGGTATAGCTCCAGGAAAACTTTGTCTTAAAATTCCTCATTTGCTCAACTGGCAGTGTGTAAATTGCAATGCTTTTCATGTAATTTAAAGTATTCTTTTTTCTCTGCTTATAAAAACCCTTCATTTATTTATTTCTGTTTTTTGAATTGACTGGTCTATATGTGAATGAAATTTCTTCCATATTCAAGAATGATGCATTTCTTTATTTAGTTTGGTTTTCTATGAGGCATCAAAACCTCCCACAGCATTGTAACTCCTTTTATGAGAGTTTTTGTATTCATAACTGAAATATGTAAGGTATAAGGATCTCCATAGTTCCAAACAGTGAATAAATTACTCTTTTGAAGAAGGATGGGGTAATTCTTTTCCAACATTAACTTTCATAACCGTATCTCTCCTACCATGCCAAATGTCACAGGTGCAGGGAGCTATGGATTCCAGGCACAGCCCATGGGATTCCCAGGTGGATTTGTTCCACCTGTCCAGAACCAGCCCACCATGGATGGGACAATCTGGATGCCTATCCCTCCTTCTATTCCCAGCTGCCCTCCTGGACTGGAGTACCTCACACAGGTACCTGCACCCTTCCTCCTTCCCCAGAAATGAGGTATTCTGCTCTGGGAAGCAGCCTGCATCCATGGAGTAGCTAAATGAAGCATCTGGCTATGTTGTAACTGCATGGGTTGCTGCTTGTGGGCTGCTGAGTGAAGCCTTTTGTAAATTCTGAATGCAGGGAGACCTGTTAGAGATGTAGCACTTGTTCTTGGAGTACCTTCCTGCAAAATAGGGTGTTAAAAGATGAGGGACACAGGGCTGCCATACGTCCTTCCCATTTCTGAAGTTACTGTTTGGGAGATGTAATGTCCTTTGGAAAGGTGTATAGAATAAATACCTATAATATGGGCAACTCTAGCACATTAGAAGCACTTAATTTTCTACATTATGCTTTCTTCACACCTCTTAATACTGTTAGTAGAGCTGCCAGTCAGCCTTCACAGCACAGAGAATGTTAATAGCAAAATAAGAATTGTTTCCACATTACTGAATATGTCTTTGTACTGTAAAATACAGTTCATCTCAACACTGAAAAGATTAATACTGATGTATTGTTGCCCGTTTTGCAAAGTGCTAAAAAACAAAAAAACGGCAAAGAAACCAGCACTGGTGAGGAGAGGCTGATTTTACCCTGAATTTTCCTTAGAGCTGAGCAGTAGCTGAGCTTCTGCTCTAAAATATCCCCATTTCCTGTTTTTGTCTGTCTGGAGTCTGTGGGACATGATGTCAGAGCTCTGAGTCCTGAAAGGAGCAGAGGTGTGTTAGCCCTGTGTGCTTGTAACCAGACCAGTTTGGGTTCAGCTGCCCCCATCAGCTCCAGTGCTCTGGATCACTCCTGCTAGACTGGCAGGGGACAGGGCAAGGAGGAGAGTGAGCTATTTCCATGGTTTAACTGGGAGATAATCTGCCTCTACACAGTGTATTGAGCCATACATTTTTATTCTTAAATGAAACAGAAGAGGTTCTTAAAACTAGTTTTTCTTAATTGCAACTTATTAACTGTTTATTCTGTTTCATTTTTCAACCATGAGCAGATTGACCAGATATTAATTCATCAGCAACTTGAACTTCTTGAGAGTAAGTACAAAGTATTTTAATCTAATAATCCTAAGAACAGTAAAGTTTAGGCTCTCTTTGACACTGTGTTTTTAAGGTGGTTACCACCTTTGTCTTTCTTGTATTACCTGTCTTAATTCCTGCAGAAGTCCTGAAGAAGTGGAAGAGAGGAAGGAGAAGATAGGAGAGATTTTCAGCAGGTTCTATATCTTATAAGATAGACAGCAATGCAACTGAATAATCTTAGTTATAGATGCTATAGTTGATATATAACTAGTTATAGATGAAGTCACACATTTCCACTGTTACTTGTTAACAACGATTTCTACTTTCCTCTCTTTCTTACTTTAAGATCTTGTTTTCTGTCCTATCATATCCCACCTAATTCCATGTGGCTTTGATCCCTTTCACAGGCAATCCTACTGTTTTAGCAAACTGAATGGCTTTCTTTCTGCTTCCCTCATTCTCTACTTTAAGAATATCCAAATTGTATTATCATTGCCTTTCAAATATAAAGAATAAAATGGACCATACATCCCAGCTAATGTTGCTGCTGCATTTTTCTTTCTGGTTCTTTTTAAAACTTAAAAGAGTGCTTTCATTTGTTACAGAAATTAATTAAAAAATCTGTCCTGGCTCTTGTTGCTTTTCATGTGTGCTGCTGTAAATCTTAACTGAGAGGTTTTTTGTGTGGCTTTCTTATTCTGAACATATTTGTGCCCTTTTTTGGCTTCACCCCCAAATTCACACCTCTCTTGAACCATTCAGTTCTCTCCTGAGAACCTGAACTGTGTTACTGGTGATGGTAGTGCTTGTGCAGGCAGCAGGTGCCTGTAGCTGGGGGGGACACTGGGGACAGATGGGAATCTCTGTTTCTTTACACATGTCCTTGTTCATGGTGGCTTCTTCCCTCTGAACTTCTCCATCAGGCTTCACTGCTTGAAGGTTCTTTCCTGTCATTTCCCGTGGCCAGAAGCTGCCTCTGACAGACTTTGAGCAAGGCTTGCCCTCCCAAGGAGCAGCTGCAGAGCCAGCAGGGAGTGTCTGGCCAGACTCTCCTATGACTTCAGCAGGTTTTTTCTCATTTTTCAGTTGTGATTGGCTTTGAAACAAGCAATAAGTACGAACTCAAGAATGCACTGGGACAAAGGGTGTACTTTGCAGCAGAGGACACTGACTGCCTTACCAGGAATTGCTGCGGGCCATCACGGCCCTTCACCATCAGGATCACTGACAACCTGGGCCGCGAGGTGATAACGCTGCACAGACCCCTGCGCTGCTCCTCCTGCTGCTTCCCCTGCTGCTTGCAGGAGGTGAGTGGCTGCCTCTTCCTTCTCCTGGGACAGGCACCTCCTGTGCAGTTCTCAGGTGGGGTTGTCTTGAGTCAGGAGATGAGGTGAAATGAGTCAGGGTTTGCCAGTAAGGTGTGGGAAGAGAGATCTGTGGGGTTTGTGCGTGGGGTTCTTGATCTGGGGAGAAGCAAGTGGTGCTGCAGCACTTGGACTCACTGGCCAATTCTGACTGTAGTGATGAAAAATCTCATTGAACTTGTGGCTGGTGCTGAAATCTGCACTGGAGATGGACGTGGAATGGAAGAGTAAGGCAACAGCTTTCATAAAATAACAGCTAGAATTTTCATTTTACAGCTCTGAAAGCTATAGTGACATTCAGCACAGGAGATTGTGAGTTTTTTTAAATATTAGCATAGTTCTGGAATGATGCAACTTCTGAAACTCTACATCTAAGCCTACTTAGAGCTCCTGCTGAGGCATTTGTAGCAGCTGCACCCTATAATGGTTTTGCTGAATGTTTTTGGGATATTCACTGCCTTTTCACTTGACTTTGGTCTTTATACTGTAGATGCATAGTTTGCATGCTCCAGAGCCTGAGGAGTCTCTTACTGTTTCCTTGAAGGCAAAAACTGGATAAGAGGTCTGCAATCTGAGTGATCTTCTGAAAACACTCACAGCAAAATGCTTTGTAAGGCCAGATTGTTGTAGAAAAATAGGTTGTTTTTCATTTGTGTGTGCTGGTATGGGTTTTGTCTCACTAGCATATGGAAGCATGATCATTCATGTGGAGGTGTTCTCTTCCCTCTGAAGCTGGAAGTCCAGGCACCTCCAGGAACAACAGTTGGTTATGTTGTCCAGAACTGGCATGCCTGCCTGCCAAAGTTTACCATTCAAGATGAGAAAAGAAGGGATATCCTGAAAATTATTGGCCCATGTATTGTGTGCAGTTGCTGTGAGGACGTTAATTTTGAGGTATGCAATGTAAAAATTGTTTGCATGTATCTGTTTTCAGATAGTAGTTTGATATTAGTTTGTAGCTTGACTTACTACCTATCAAATGAACTACAAATCTACTACTATCTGCTATCAAATGCTACATCATCTTTTAATGCTGATATGATCTTCTCTAGATACCTAAATTACTCTAGATAAATCAAAACAAACTTCCAGAAATGACATGTTAAAGCCACTCATCAGTGATCACTGAGAATTCCCCTAATCACTTAATTAAAATATTTAGCAGCAATATCTTTTTGAATCTGTTATGTCAGGCTCTAAGAAAAATATAGTCAGCTGTGTCAAGTATTTATTAAAATTACTTCCTTCAACCACTTATTTAATCATCTAATAATCATTCAATGAACTAGTAAGTGAAGATAATTTAGACCTGAAATACAGAGTTGAATGACTGAAGAGTTACAACTTTCCTATTAAAATAATATTGATTAGTGCAACATTGTTTTTGTGGACAATAAATTATAGACATATGAGGCTACAATTTAATGTTTAAAATGATGTTGTAAATAGTTACTGCAGCAAATTTGTGTAATTTTATTTTGGAAACTAGTCTTTCACATGACCCAGAAGACTGGATCTAACTTTGGAAAATGTAATGTTGCCAGAGGGCTAATCTCTCCTTTTGAACAGAAGAATGTAATTTGTTCAATTTTCACTTGAGCAGTTCCTGATGCATGGCAGGGGAATCTAATTCACTGTCTTGGCTAAAAGACATCACTTCCAGCAGTGTGTGCGCATGTGGTTGCTGTATCCAAGCACCATCAAGGAATTAAACTTCCCAGTCAGGTTCATGGCTCTAATACTTTAGACCAACTTTCTGAAAGTCTGATTGCCTTTTGGTACAAACCCTTGCACTCAATAACTGTATTAATTAAAATAACAGTCTGAAGCATTTAAATGGATCTATTCCAAAATGGATTTGGGAATATTATGAATGAGAGGTTTGATGATGCTTTTTTTTGTTATGTCAAACTGTAGGTGAAGTCTGTGGATGAGACTTGTGCTGTTGGGAGGATTTCTAAGCAGTGGACTGGTTTTGTGAGGGAAATGTTTACAGATACAGATAACTTTGGAATCTCATTCCCAATGGACCTTGATGTGAAAATGAAAGCTGTCATGATTGGTGCTTGTTTCCTTATCGTAAGTCTGTCATTCACTAATACATGAACATAAACTAACTTTTTCATCTCCATGGTTAAGTTGTGATGGTAAAGGAGTCAATTTTTAGCTCCTTCAAGTGGGTGACAGCTTGTGAACTTCTGTGTGTAAAACTGACCACAAAGGGCAATACAGAATTATTTTAGACAATAAGCTTATTCTAGATTACATGAAGTACTAATTCTATTTAAGAAGAGTTTCATATTTAGTGGGACTGAAAAAAGGAAAAGGGAAGACTTCTTACTGACTCGTTAGCAGAGGAAAGCAAGTTTATGGGTGGTGAAACCAGAAAAATGCAGATTAGCAATAGCCAAGAGACCCATCCAAAGCCTGAGCAGCTCGCTGGGCTGGTGGATGGCTGAATGCTGCAGCCACTGCCTCCCAGCTCTCTGTGGAAGCACGTGAAGCACTGAATTGAGCAGGATTAATGCTCTCAGAGTAGTAATTTCCAAATGGAGGGACTACTGTGGAGGCTAAGCTCGTAGAACTTGTCAGAGAACTTCTCAGTTGCACTCAGACTGTCAGTAGTGCAGTGCAGCTCACTTTCCTCTTTGGAAACTGTGGAACACACTCCTGTTTCCACCTAGCAGGATAATTTTGCATCAAGGTTCCATTTCAAAACATGCAGTGCTTCTGTGCTGGCTGGGCTGCTGAGGGGCAGGAAAGGAGCAGGTGAAGCACCTTGAGTTTGGAAAGGTCTCACCAACCTCTGACAGCCCTGTGCATGAACAAGGTTTTGTACAGCTGTGTGTGTTCCTGTGCTGCCAAGTGCAGCATTAGTGAATGTGAGCAGCCTGGGCTTTCAGGCACAGAAAGAAAACCTAAAGACAGCCGTTGTGATGGGCTCCAGTCTGAGGTAAAATGAGAGGAAATGAGTCAGGTTGAACAAAGTCAGGGCAGAAATCCTGAGTAAAGGAAGCATAGCTTTGGCTAGTGATAAATTAAAAGTTCCCATGTTGGTCTTTTCCCAATTTTCTGTCTCTGTGGATGTCCCATTCTGAGAGACCCAGGTGGTGAGGGCATGGCAAATGTGCCCCCACCTTCTTCTCTCCCTTTCAAGTTTCTTAGAGGAAGGTGTACATCTTGCAATGCAGCCAGGGGATCTCAGAACTAAGAACCACATTTAAGAATTGTTTGTAATGTTTGCTTTATTTTATCCCTTTAGGACTACATGTTTTTTGAGCATAGTGGTAATAAGCACCAGCGAGCAGGAGTTTGGTAATGAAATCTAAATGTTCTCTGTGGAAGGAAGAAGAACATGGATCTCCCAACTTTCCAATGAATTGCAGAGCTCCAATAAGAATATGAGAAATGTTCATGATATAGTTACATTTCTGTAAGCTAAAAGCTTTATGGTCTTTTTTTATTATTTTTTTAAACTGGTGAAATAATTTGTAGTATTCAAATAATGACTCTTTATCTCTACAGATCAATAATATGATTAGGGAAGTATATAGCAGCCTTTTTTATTTCTCCAAGAACTCTGTAATTTCAAAGTAACTAGTTAAGTAGTTATTTATAACTACTGTAATAATACTTTGATTCCCAAAGAAGAGGAATACTTCTATATTCAATGTTAATAATAAACTAAGCCTAATAAGGAGACACTGATGTTTTCCTGGGTATTCTTCTTTGGTAGTTTTTGCCTTGATGTTCACATTCTGTTGTTTCCATCTTCCTATCAAATACATCAAATATATACATTCAGAGAAAAGTAATGCATTTGAACAGAACTATCTGAAATCAGTGTAAAATTTTATTACTCTGGTGTACTGGGTCTGTCTGAGCTGGAGTTCGTTTTCCCCAGCAGTGCTCACAGAGCTGTGCTTTGCAGTGGGAGATGGAAGGGTGCTGATAACTCAGCAGTGTTTTGGCTGCAGCTGAGCAGTGCTGGCCCAGCAGCAGAGCTGTATCTCCAGCATTCCCACGTGCCTTGAGTAGGATGGGGGTGGGCAAGGTCCTGGGACAGGACACAACCAGGCCAGGTGACACTTACTGTCCAAAAGGACATTCCATACTGTATGACATCAGCTCGAGTATAAAAGATAAGAAAAGGAGGAAGGAGTGGCATTCATTTTTTACAGTGTTGACCTTCCCAAGTAAACACTTCCATGCTGAAGCCCTGCTTCCCAGGAAGTGGCTGGACATTGCCTGCTGATGGGAAGTACAAAATAAAATTTTTCTTTTTTTTACTCTTTGTTTCTGCACACACAAGCTTTTGCTTTTGTTTTAGTAAACTGCCTTATCTTAACCTACAAGTTGTTTTGTGTCTTATTGTGTCTCCCCTGTCCCTCTGGGAAGGGGAGGCACAGAGTGGCTTGGTGGGCACCTGGTACCCAGCCAAGGTCAGCCCACCACATCTAGTGATGGATATGTTGTCAAATATGACTCCTCCTGAGCATGACCTAATTTTATTATTTGGGCTGTTTTGAAGCTTAAGGCTTGCATGTTCACCAACGAAAGTGTAGAGGTGACAGGAAATAAAACTGTCTGTGCCTGCTTCTGTTTAATAATCCTTTAGTAATTGCTTTGTGCAGGAGTGTGACCTGAGGCAAGGAAAAACCGGTTAGTTACTTCCCAGTTTCTCCAGTCCTCTTTGCTCCTCGTTTAGACCATGATTTTCACAGATTGTGAGTCTGTTGTTTAGAGGGCACAGAGTAAACAGAACAGGTGTTCTGTGTAAACAGAACAGTTTCACTTCAAAAGCAGACACTTGAAATGGCAGGTCAATTTCTTAGCATGTGTAGCTTTATTGAAATAATTTAAATATTTTATTCAAATGTCCAAGCAGTGGATAAGTTGCAATTTCTCACCGCAGCACACAAGCACATGCACAGAATGGTTCTTGGGATCCAGCTATAGGGAGAAGTCCTTTCCAGTATTTTCATTCTAGTCCTGCTGAAGAGTCCTTTTGTTCAGTATTTTAAATTTATTGGTTGCTTCTGGCCAGTCAAAAAGCAAAAGAAAAGAGAAATGCCATTGCTGCTCTGTACCTGGATTCTCTTTGATGTTGGAATAATTGTGCAAATTTGGGATGACAGTCCAGACTGTTCTGAAAGTCTTTACATTGCTTATTATTCCTTGTTCAATTAGCTTCTGCTGCTAAAGTTCTTTGTATATGGAATTGCTGGAGGTACATTTTTGATTCATCAGCACTATTCTTAGGGAATTAACTTAATATTCTTATTTAAAAATATTTTGTGCTTTATTGACCATCTATTAATGAGATACCAGAGATCCAGTCTTGCTAAAATCTGCTAAAAGTTTCTGATTACTGGAGTTAGGAGTAGAAGCTACGTGTGTTAGAAACCAGACCTGTCCTCTGGGGATTCACATGGCTGAGTCCATTATTATTTTTCCTGCAGGGAGTGGCACACAGCTTCATTTCTGCCTATAGCTCTGAAGTCTCAGGCTCAAGCATATTTGATCCCTGAACTTCAGCAATTATTTGAATATTCCATAAACATTGTTTAGGGGGTATTTGAAAATACCTATTTACTTCCATGGCAGGTGCTGCATAAAATTTAAATTTACAATTTGCATTAGAGTGAGGTCCATGGCTGTTTGAAGAATGGATGGAATAATATTTTGCAAGCAGACAAAACAGGGATACCTTTGCCTTTGGTGAAAAGATTCTTGTATCATAAATTCATCTGCTGACAATAAACTGGGGGGGTGTATTCAAATTTAAGTGAGGTGTTAGGAGGTTGGCCTAATAGGACATAACCAGGAGACTTTTTTCATTCCTTCAGGTAATTAATTTTTTTTGTTCAAATTTTTTTCTAAGTTACTCACCCTAAGTTGTGGAAGCACCATTGTTCCAATAACCTTGCATACAAAATTACATAGAAAAATTAATGTACATCTCTGTGGGGCAGTGAGGGAAATATTCGAGAATACAAATCATGAAGAATGATCAACTTCACATCAAGATGTGTAGGAAAACAATGTTGCAATTCTTGTATCTTAAGGAGAATTTGAATTGCAAGCAGTGACAATTTTGTGAAGCTTAATCAAAGCAAAGATATCTGTGCTGACACACAGGTTTCTCAAATATAGTGAAATCCAACAGTGAAGTTGTGTAAATTTTGCTGTTGCCCATTTAAATTTTTTGATTTTGTGCTGCTCAATTTTAGTGGTCAGATTGCTGCAGTTTATTTCTTTACCATATATTGAGAGAAATTAGTAAATAAGGTGAAAAATTAGATAACCTGAGAGAATAAGTGAATCCAGCTAAGGAGTTAGGAGTGGCAGCTAAGCATCTGAGATTTGCCAGAATTGTGGTAAGAACTGGAAGGAAGTTCTATGACCTCAGATCATAAAACAACAGAGAAAGCGTGGAGGAACTTTCCATCAGCTGGGAACTGGATAACTGACACTGGTTACACAGCTCATAAACTTTTGTCTTGTGATACAGTTCACACTCTCATGAAGGTAAGTCCTGGTAAAGTCCTGGTAAGTCCTCACTAAAGCTGTCAAGGGGTAACTCTCTAGTTAACCAAACAATATCTTATTGCCTTTGTCATCTCACATTTTTTCAGATGCTATTTAATTAAAAAATGGTTAGTCCTTAAATTTTTCAAGGGCTTCTGGAGACTTGCTCATTTCTGAAACTGTGTTAAATGAAGAATAAATTATTCTTTGAGCTGTCTTTTTTCTTCATTTTGGAAGAATCATAACAGCATCTATATTTAATGAATCACCCGTGTAGAACTCTCCACTCTTCATCCTTCAGACAATAAGCAATACAATGATTTAACCCCCTGTCCATAAATCCAGGCTTTGTAAAGTATTAGAAGATTTCCAGCATGCCACCTGTTATTCAATAGCATCTCAGTGAGATTGAGCTGTTACATAAAACCCTTTACAGAGTGAGATTTGCAGATGGATTTCTCTAGTTCTGTTAATGACCTTTCCATCTGTGCCATCCTGGGAAGTTTTTCATCTTCAGCTGCACAGGAGATGCAGTCACTTAATAAAACCCTAGGATCCATATAGCACACAAAAACATAATTTATGTGATGTTTCTCAGTAGAAGAGCATAATTAATTCCACTCTCCAGAAAACAAAGTTATAAGGGTTAAAAAAAAGTGATTTACTACTTTAGTCGTAAGTGTGATTGGGTTTTTGCTAATAGCCTTGCTAATGGGAAAGGAGAAGGAGCATTGTTTTAAAGTGTTATATAACAGTTTGCCTTTTAAAAACATTTTAGTTCATATTTGCAGAGTTAATAAAAAGGTCTCCTTGGGTCTTTTTATTGACCCAAGGACAGCCCTTACATCCCTCATTGTTGGCTTTACTAACAAGAGTATCTTTGACCAAAAGCTGACAGTGGGAGCAGGACTGCACAACAAAAGGTGAGTCAGGGAAGGAGAAAGCAGCTGGTTTCCTGAACTAGATTTAATTCCCACTACTGTAGGGGCAAGAGTAACTCTTGGGAAATGCAAGAGGTAATAAAATCAAATCTTTGTGCAAGGGAATTTATTCTATAATTGTATGGTTCAAGTGTTTCACTGCTAATGGCCTTTGTATGATATGGATGTTAATAATTTGTGAGAGGAAGTCTTAAAGGTAAAAGCATGATTCAGGGAAGGAGTTGTTAAACCAGAGACACTTGAAAATAAGGGAACCTCTCACAACAAGGGCAAGGAAACAACTATGGTTTGCATTGAGGGGAAACCACAACTCCACCACAAGATGAAGCCATGTTAGGCAAAAAGCAGTCGTGGTTTGGTCTTAACGTTAGTGAGGCAGGAGATAAAAAAGGTGTAAGAACCTCAGAGAAAATAGAAAGTAGCCAGAGGGAGATCCTTTCTCTAAGAAAGGAAAAATGCAGCTCTCCTAGGGTGGAGGGGAGAGCCCAGCTGGTGGAATTCTGTTGGATCAGGGCTCTACAGGTACTTTCACGATATACATGCCATGTTTATGTGCTGGAGGTTTAGTAGCTCCCTGTCACCGTTCACAGGGAGACTTCCATATGTTACTGATTTTATTCTAGACAGAATTTATCTTCTGAGTTATAGCTATATTTGACCTACCACTTAGGTTTAGTTTATTTACAATTTTTACTGATAACACTACATTATTACTGACAGCAGTGAGGAGAACATATCCATGAAAACTCTGCAGCATACCAAAGAGGAAGAAGAGATGAAAACAGGGACATACAATGACTGTGCCTCTTACTTTTCGATGGGTGGCAGTGTTAACACAGAAATTATCTTTCCACTGCTTAAACCTGGCTCTGAGATCCACAGGCAGTTCCTTACATGTCATTCTGATTTTCTCAGTGAAGGAATTTCACATTACACTATCTCCAAAGTATGTATTCCCTACATGAGTGTAGAAAGCTAGATGTGTCTTTCTCACCAAAGCAACAAAATCCTAAGCTTCAAATGCAATTACACACGACCAGGAAAACTAAGAAACGTGTGTGTGCATGTTGAACCATGATTGATTTAAAATACTTAGACAAATACTGTGTAATATCCTTAAAGTTGCATTAGACTTGGTATAATTTGGTATAATTTGGTATAATTTGGAACTGGACTATAATCTCTGACAGAATTTACTACAGAAAGCAAAAAGTCATTAATATATCACGGCAGGGTACATCAAAACAAACAGGCTGGTTTAATTGCTGGTTTAAGGTCACTGATTTATGACTAAGGTGCATTTAGTCCCCTAGACATGAGATGACTTCAGTGTGAATGGGTGGCGTGGACTGCCAGCCCCCCCAGCTTTGTTTTTGTTTCTCTCTCTTTGTTGTTGTTGCTGTTAAATTTAAACTTGCTGCTTATGCCTCAGCTGGTTTAACCTTTAGCTGGCCTAGTTATTGAACCAGGGCAGCTGGTAGCATCTGAGGCAGTCGATATTTCCCCTCTGTTGCTTGCCTTTTCCAGGGAGCAGACAGACGCTGGTGGGATGCTGAGCAGCAAGCCCAGAGCTGCGTGCACCAGCACTGTCCCCTCCCCTGGCGCACAACCACCGCTAGTCCCGGAGCGCAAATGCGTGCCAAAAAAACCCCAATGGGCCAGTGGGCTAGTGCAGTGCAGGTACCACTGGTCAGGAGCCTCCAGTTCCTCGATTCAGGTGCTGCAGAGAGGCAGTGACGCGGAGATGCTCAGCTGCAGGATCGCCGTGCTGCGTGTCGCGGTGAGCGCACACCGCACCCGGCACGGCTCTGCCCGCACTGCCACCGGCGGTGCCACCGCAGCCCCCGAGCTGCTGCTGGAAACCCCCGGGATAACCCAGGCCCGTGCTGGAGGCTGTAATTAAAGCTGTTCGTAAGGAGAGGAGTATAAACAAAAGGTAACTCGCTAATTTAAATGACCCAGTCATATGTTTTGATCCTGAAGACACTGAAAGCTTTGGGGCTCCCTTGACTTTGTGGTTTACAGCAGCATTTTGCTGGTATTGTGCCTGACCAGCACATCAGTACAATGGTGTTTTCTAGTTGAGGTCCTGGCTGCACGTTCCTGCTCTGCAGTGTAGTCCTGCTCTTGTGTAAGTGTACAGATCCTCCTGAATGTGGGATTTTTTTTGGCACAATTTGAACAGCACAAGCCCCCAAGGTATCTGACCTCGCACAGGCATTTCTTTGTGCTGGTCTGCTTTCTGTTTAGTTATACCCTGCTGTACAACTGAGCTGTCATGTACATCGTTGAGGAGCTCCCTCCAGCAATCTTTACATGCTGTAAGTTGTTCCTTCGGTTCTTTATGATCTTTCCCAAGCTCAGCCAGTGTTTTAGCTCAAGTTCAGTCTCCTGCTCTTACTTTGACTCTCTCCAGCCACACATAACTACATGGAGCAACACTTGCCCTGGGGAATTTGAACAAAATGAATCCTAATACTGCAAGAGTGTGTTTTTTTGGCAAAGACCTACACATTAGCACCTAAATCCCACCTTCCTTTTCTCCTGCTGCTGATCTTGCTTTTTAACTGGTATAAAACTTTTTTTAATCCCACTGCATATGACTGTATGAAGGGACTGAGGCACACTGTTTTATTGTCTTGTTTTTCTGAGAGCAGAAGTTGTGGCTCGTGGAAAATATAGGTCTTTCAGCAGACTGAGGCTGAGCTTGCTGACACTGTTTATGCCTGTATTCTGCTTGGTGCCAGATTGGGACAGAAAAGAAATACAAGCGAAGTTGTTCAACACAGACAAGGGCTCACTGTGCCCTATCCTTTCCAGTGAACAAACTTTGGAAGGGCTATTAGAGGTGGTAAGCTAATATTAAATTGCACCAAGAATTAAAGCCAGCCATTGAAATGAACAAGAACTTACCTATGTGTTGCAGAACATAGGGAAAAAAAAAAAGAAAAGAGAATTAGTTGATGTGGTAGTGGTAGAGAAGAGAGCAAGACAGAGGAAGGCAAAATCTGTTGAATAAATCAACTAAAATTTTGTACATTGTTTGTGCTCCATTTATGGTGTTCAACTTTTTAAGCAATATGCCTAGCTGAAGGAAATATTTGTGTAAAATTGCATACTAATGAAAAGGAATGCAAAATAAATGTAAAAAAAAATCAGTGGTCATGCATGCTCTAAGGAAGATACTACGATTTAATGCCAGAGTAAAACACCAACTAATTTCATATTTGCACCTCTTAAGCTGCAAATATGAAATCCTTACGGCTAATTGTTTTTCCTGGAGATTTGTACTTCAGTAATTATGTGGTGAAATTTAGCAAAAGCTCTCACTATCAGATGAGCTCAAGCCAAATTTGCAAAGAGAAGTGTGCACAAGTGAAGTTTTTATCTTTTCAGAAAGAGCTAATGAGGTGTAAACATCTACTAAACATGTTTGACTTCAAAATCCTTTGAGCCAAGATGGGCAAAGTCAAAGGCAAGGAGCTACCTGGTCCAGAGGGCACCTAACACCCCTGATAAATCTCTGCATCCAACTCAGATCCAGCCAGAGCAGTATTTATATCTAGGTACAGATTGGGGGATTTTTTACTAATCTACATTTATGATTAGAATTTGACTATTTAAAAATGCAAATATACCTGCTGACAAAGGGAGAAAGCAAGAGGATGATGCTAAAAATATCAGGGCTTGAAATCTTAGCATAATCAAGCTGCAGTCTGGAGTGACTGGATAAAAGAATATGATGAGTATGATGATGATGAAGAAAAGAACAAAGAGCTTTCTTTGGAGGTGTGCTGCCTGATTACAGGCAAAAATTGGAAAACTGTTGCAATTCTTGAAGCTTCATTCCTTCTGTAAGACTGTTACCTTGCAACCCAGATAGTTCCTGAGCTGTCTCCCTGCAATTCTTTTTGATTCAGGTGGTTTTTCTTTGGCTAGGAGGAAGAATAAGGCATTTTCCACCCAGGCTGCAACAAGTGATGCTGTCTGTCCTTTCACTGCTGAGGTAAGTTTGTATTGATAAAGCATTTGCAAATGCCTTCCTACAAACTCCTGCAGCAATTCTAGTAATAGCTGATGGCTGTTAACAGGCTGTCAGCATGGCATCAACAGTTTACTCTGCTGAGGACCAAAATGTTGTAATCTAACACATGTTCTTTTTTGGCTGTAATATGAGTGTATGAAAGAGAAATGCAGTGAGTGTGACATTTTGGTCAGAACACCTGATCAAGTGTCTCTTCTCATGTTAAAAGATAAGAACTATAATATTTTTTCTCCCCAAAAGAAAGAAAAAAAGCAGCCAGGTAGAACAGTGAAGATGCTCCTGTTAATCTAGCAATTTTGTGTTTAAAGTTTTTGTCTATGATTGAATTCTCTAAATAATGATCCTTGAATTAATGATTATATTAGATTTAGTTAGACAATGCCCTGTTTTTTGAGATTTCTGTGTCTGTGGAGCAGTAACTGAGTTTCTTCCAAGTCCCATCAGTTCCATGCTAACAATGGAACAGATCACAAGTGCAAAATATTACTTTGGTTTAAAAGTTTACATATGCAACTGCCAAAGGAGTTTTGGTACAAGATTAAGAATTTAGTCAATAAATTTAAAATCCGTAGAGGTCTGGAAAGCACTCACATTCCTAAGAGTAGCATTCTCCTCCTCATCACCACTGGAAAGGCACAGGGTCCCCTCTAGCCTGGGCAGTGCAGGAGGACCCAGGTGCTGTGCAGAGGGGCTGGAGGTGCCATTGCCAGTGGCACCTGCTGTCCCCCAGGGACCTGTCATGAACAGGCACCTCAGGCACAGCACACATGGAGAAACAAAGAATATTTGCTAGTACCTGCTTTCTGAATCTTTGCTTACTGCCAAATATTTTCCAGTGGCTTATGGGGAGACCACGTCACAGAGACGTGTTGCTTCTTTGTTCTCATCCACCCACCATCTAAATTAGGTGTTATATAAATATTTAATCATCAAAGTATCCAAGTCTTTGCCCAGTCATGCTCTCTGGTTATGGAGCCCCAAAATGATGGGAATCACAGGCTGAAGTGTGCGTGGAGTTAGAAGTGAATGGACAAATTCAGAATGAAGCCTCCTCCATAATGACAGACTGATAAATCACGTCTGTTTTCCTCTACAATACAAAGAGGGAAAAAGCAAAAGAATGACCTAATTTAGTCATGGAGATGAATGGTGTGACAGAAGAGTGTTCCCAAAAACACACATGAAATGTAAATCCTCCTTTCCTGTGAGTGCCTGGGCAGCAGTTGACTTCTGTGACTCACTTAACAGAAATTCCATGGGAAAAAGGTTAGGCTTTCTCTGGGATGAAAAGAACAAAAGTAAATGATATAAACGGTGATTGTAAAGCAAATTCCTGCCTAATGCCCCCTGTCTGCATTATATGAAAAGCAAACACAGCCAGTAAAGTCTTGATTGCTGCAATAGGTTCCTTGTCTTTGGAGAGGTGAAGAGGACAGGCTCCACAAACAGAGCTCCAAGGCTTTGAATGTTGACTGCAGAGTCCCTTTCAGAAGAGAACAGGGGGACATCTCACCTGAGATTCTTGGTGTGCTGACTGAAAACCATGGACGTTTTCCTCAGTCCAGCAGTCATTGGTGTGACGTGGAATAAGCTACAGGGGAGTTACAGCCAAAACATCTTCCCCAGTTGGATGCAGGGAGAGAGAGTCAGAGTGGAAAAAGTGTGTGGATGGCCTACGTGCAGCTGAGTTCCAACTCACAGCGTCTGTTTGTGGAAGTTTATATTTAGCTACATCATCAGCTGTCTCAATTGCAGTCCTAGAGCATAGGGGGAAAAAAGAGCTAAAATTATGTTTGAGAGCTGGAGAATTGTTTGTAATAACTCAACAGAACAAATGTATATTGATAAACAGCAATCTGGGCTGCTCATGAGCAGCAGAAGGAAGAGATGAAGAGCAGGATTAAATGGCCTGGTCTTACTAAAACAACAAGAATCTTCCTTCTCTCTGATACTGATTTTGAAAAGGACACATGAGGTATCAAGAACAGAAAGAGGCTGCCACTGAGATTTTGCAGAAGCCTGACTTTAGCAGGGTATGAATTTTCTTGAATATCTGTGATTTAGAGGGGATTTTTTTTTCTGCCTTTATATTGTCTTCATTAAGTGTTGGAAACTGTGTCATAGTGCTCTCTCTGGCTTTGGTAGCTACTTTGAGCAGGGTCCAATTTAAAGATTATATTTTGTTTGGAAGTAGGTGATTTCTGTTCCTTAGACTGGAAAGCTGGGAAGGTTATCACTATCACCTCTTAGGGGGGTGAACCTTTAAATTGGGTAATATGAGTAGCCTGTGGTAATAATAATACCTCACAATAGCTTTATACAGCGATTTGAGGAGTTCTGATGGCTCAGTAAATATTTAGTAACAGTCTCAACACTGTAATTCAGATTGCTAGTCCCCTGCTAGCCCAGGTGGTGCTCAGTAGGCTTTTGCAGGCTGTCACTACAATACTGTGTAATGTGTCTGACCCTTCTCTGAAGCCAAACAATACCATATTTACCAAACTGATACCAATAATTAAATCTAATTAATAATAATCTGCTAGGATTACTTAATTTTCCTTCTGAGGAAAGAATACCTTTTTGCTAAATACCTTTTATCTTGGAAAAATTTGTCAAGAAGCATCTTGAAAATGAGGATACATGAAAGGGAAATAATATGACAATAACTGATATAAAGGTAATTTTTTTGTTTATAATTTATATCACATATCTCTGGTTAGGAAGAATTTAGTAGGTTAACACAAATGTTTATGTAGCTTTTCCAAGCAGAGTAACAAGAGTAGTATTACTGACCTTTTTATTTCCTGAATCACATGTACAAATCCCACTCTAGGAACCTGATGCAAGTAATAATCAATGTTCTCACTACATGTGGGGAGCATTGTTGCTGAGCCACAGTGAGTTCTGCAGCCATATTTTCAGCTAAATTCTAAATTATAGCAGACAGAATGTAAGCACAATGGGACAACCACATTAATAAGACTTTCCTGTATGTAAGGGTTTTGCAGAGGTGATAATTTGCTAGATAGCTGCCTGCCAGAGTTAGATATAGGGGCTAAAGGTTTTCCCTTATTTCATTTGGGCTATATCAAAGAACATTGTTAATGTGTAAATGTCTCAAAGGCAAGTGTAGTCTTACATTGATGCAGGGATACAAGGAGAAGGAACTTGTGTCTGCCCCTTTTCTTTGCCATGACAACAGTTTGGCTTTTTCCTGGGCATTTAGTAGGAGCCTCCTGGGGATGTGTGCTCTGTGCCTACCAAGTGTCCCTCCTCCTTTTGGTACCCTGGAACAGAGGCTGCCTGCACACTTCATCTGAGGATACTGTGAGGCTAAGTACTGTAACTTTCAATCTTCTAAACTCTACAAAAGCAATTTTGGCTACAGCATTTTATACTACACATATCTTCTTGATGGAGTGGAAAAAGGCTGACGAAGAGGGAAAAGCAGAAGAAGACAGGGACCCAGGTTCATCAGTACCTGATATTCAGTTTATGTGCCATTTTGGCCACTTTCTTAATTCTGCCTGGAACTTTATGAACAGCCATTCAGAGTGCTGGGGTACTGCAGGGCTATCTGTGACTCCTGCTATTTATCTGTCATAATTTTCTCTTCACTCTGGAGGATATTGCTGCCTTCCAATACACAAAATTTGCTTAGTTTTTTTTTAATAGGAAGGAATTTCTTGCCATCACATACCCTAATGCAGAATCAATCCGTATGCTGCCTTTAAACACACAGGATTAGGATTATCTGGATGTGAAGAGCCAGATCATCCCTGAAACTACTCTCCTAAAGCCCAGATTACAGGACCAAATGTACTGCCAATGTCAGGTTTTGCCAACCTCGACAAGCCATCAGAATTATTTTAGTTAGAGACTTCATCTTCTTGAGCATCCAAACTAAATAAGCACAAATTGTAGTCCCTGAATTAAAAGTAGCTAGCCTCCTGGCTTCTGTTCAGTGATGTGCTAAAAAATAATTAATTTCAAAATCTTTTGAAAAGAGTTATCTTGAGGTTCTGTTGGAAGTTCTCAATTTATTTCAGTCTTTCTATGAACAGTATACAGGTAAGTTGTCTTGAACACAGAGTGGATAACATTCATCAAAACTGCACTGCTGTTCAAAGTTTGCCTCCTCTGTGCACCTTTCTGTGTAAGATGAGAACGGTTGAGCTCCCAGCCTTAAAAAAAAAAAGGATGTGTGCTTTTGCTCACTGGCCTAAAAAATACAATTGAGAAGAACCATTCAGACGGGATGCATTTCCCTTTCACGGTACACAGCCTGTAACCTGAAACTTTTTTCATTCCTTCAGTAACTCCTGGCCATTTTAGTGTTAAACATCTGAATCTGTTTTGCTCTCACACTTGCCCTAGCAGCCACTGAGTGAAGTGATTGAGTACACAAGTGTGAGTTAACAGTTGTGATACATCCCTTCATATCCCCTTTTATCAAATAAAGCTATGTACACACACAATGCAAGATGGGAGAAGAGGAAGAGAAAAAAACCCTGCAAGGTGTAAAGCTCCTAGATGTTTCTAAGTTTGAAAGCATACTCCCCTACTGATTGAGTCATGAGGTTTTCTTGCTTCCTTGCTTGTGCCAGGGACACTGCTCACAACCTCAGCTTTCCTGGTAACTGTATTTAACTGTTCGTTTAAATGTGCTATTTTTACTCTCCTTGTTTTTATTGGCTGCCACCCTTTTTTTCCCCTGTAAAAGGTTTTTTTTGTCAAGAGGCAAAATAGTTGGGTATTGAAAAGCCATATAATATTTTGACCAGCCACTAATTTAAGAAAAATCTGTGGTTCTTAGCTTTCCTTCACCTTTCCTGAGGCTGCTCTTTCACACACTGCCTGCTGAAAAGTGGGAGCTGAAATACTCTGTGGAAAGGGACTTTGCAGCAGCAAAATAATGACCAGTCCATCTCCTTTCTTTTCTCTCTTGACTCTAGTGCTCCAGAAATGCTGCCAGAAGTTTTTTTCGGGCCATCTGGGATTCCTCATTTGCATCATACAGGAAGTAGGAATAAGACTAATTTAATGGCAATTTTGTTATAAATCAACCTAAATTACTAAAAAAATCTACCTGTCAAAATTAGGACAGCAGTTTCTGTTTACCTCAAACAAGTTAGCTGGAGAGAATGAGATCATTGTGGATAGAACAGACATAAAACTCCTAGAGCAGGGGAAGGAAAAGAAATTTTGACCGAAACCATTTCAGTAATAGAGGGTATGAAATCTGATGTCTTCCCTTAGGGGAATACTTGTGGGACATGGTTCTCTGCTCCAGTGGTTTTCCCAAACTGCCACTCTAGAACTCTCCTCTGGTCTTCTGAAATCACAAAAATAGTTGGCCTTAGGGGGACTCTTGTAAAACACATGGTGAGCTCCCCTCCCCTGTTGGTCACACACGTGTGACACCCTTCAGCCTGCTCAACACCACAGGCTTACTTCAGTGGAACACTTTTACAGTGATGGGGTTTTGATAGACACAAAACTCCAACCAATTCCCAGCTCCAGAAAATTTCTTAAAGGCATTTTTCTACTAGTTTCTTTTAATCCCACACAGCAAATGTTTAAAATTATTTTTCTTTTTGCCAGTTTTCTTGAATGTTGCTTCCTTTTCTATTATATTCTTTTCTGCATCCCCAAACTATAACAAAAGCAACGCTTTAGTAATTTTGATTAATTGTGCATTTCAACACCTCTCATTTGAGGCTCTGGGAAGCATTTTATAGTTTATTGGGTGATGGGAGTGAAATCTTTACAAAATCAACCATGATCAGCAGGGATTACTCTGCAGGATTTAATTCTCAGTTTCTTTGCCTATATAAATCATGTAAAAATGAATGTGATGGAAGTAAAAAATGAGGATCAGACCTTTGTGTTCACCAGAAGCAGTACCAGAGGTCTAATGCATCTAGTTTAAGGCCAGATCAACAGGATTAATACTCTTATGGTGCTCACTGTCTTCTGTACCACAGCATAGGCCCTTGAGGCTGGAGCAACCCTCTCCTAAATGCTAAAGGATGGAGCACAGACAAAAACTTAGCAGGGCTTTTCATGGGTATTCATGTTTTGCTTCTCCCCTCTCTGTAAAAGAATGCAAGAATCCTTGTAATTTCAAAGCCACTCGTTCAATCTCTTTGAGTAATTATGGGATGACAGCCGATTATACCCTGGAAATGCCTGCTAGCCCTATTAATCTTTTGCTCATATGGGCTGTTTATAGCTATAATTATAAATGAGTGAATGAAATGAAGTAATTCTGATTGGGTGGTTTGGGAAAGAAACCATGACTCCAGCCCAGAAGGTTCCCCCAGTGCTCCATAGTGAAAGGTGCAGAGCATCCATGGAAATCAGCGGGGGCTCAGCATCCCTGAGGAGCACTTGGCAGCTCTTGGCCAGGGTTGGATCACACCCATAATCACACCACTGGGGCAGCGACTCAAAGAAATGCTCTGATTGAAACTGAGGATAAATTAAAGGGAGGCAACCAAAGAGAAACTATTTTCAGACAGCAAGACTAGAATTTCAGTGCCATTTAGCCTGATTCTTTGGAAATAAATTGTCTATGGAAGAGTTCTTATTAGGGTTCAAGTACTTAAGAGGCCTTACTACAGGCTTGCAGACATGCACTAAGTCAGACAATGTGATGTACAATTTAATGCCATGTTATTGCCAGAAGGACTTTGATGTCCCTGTTGAGGTTTTTTTGAAAAATAAAAATGAATTCTAGTTTAATGCTAGTGTTTCATTGGCTTGTGGTCAAATTTGAACAACTTCAGGCATCTAAACTAAATATATCTGAAAAAGGTTTTTTCCTATGAATCACAAGGGATGTTTTTTTAAATTAATTTGAATGTCAATTCCTATTAGTATTATTTTATAATAGCAAACATCTATTTTCAGCTACTCCTGACTCATGTAAAATACTGATATATGTTGAACTTATAATTCAAAACTAGTATTTTCTTTTAAGAAATTACACCAGGTAAATAATTTAACTGGAAAATTGGTATGACTTACTATCTCAAAGGTCTTTTACTAATCTAGTCTCAAAACTGAACTCATGTAACTACTTTGATTAATAAATTAGATACATGATATAAGAAAAAAGCCAAAACCTTTACCTTTTACTTAATTTTATAGTTTATATCTACTTTATCCAGGCAGTGAAATCACTGCTATGGAATTGCTGCTGTAACACAAAGAGAGGACAAAATTTATGCAAGAAGAAAGACATTCGAGAGGAAAAGCTGGAATAGGAGATGAAACATTAATTCTTTATAACAAATAACTAATGACTGCTGCTATTGAAAATACATGGGGAATATCTGATTTTGCACAGACAAAACTTTATCATCTGTGAGAAAACTATGATCTTTATTGAGGCAAGGGACTTGGGATCCTTGCATAATGATTTTATTTTATTCTTGGAATGCTGCTGCTGGGGAATTGTTGAAAATCTCTTCTGTCTGTGGCTTTCCACACGTCAATCCTTGTTATTTTTCTTTTGTTTTAATTAATGTATAATGAATATTTTCAGTGGTACAAGGTTAGGGAAGGAAGTTCATGTCACCAATGCTTCTCTATTTTAGCCTTTGTGGAAAAGGTAATCTAGTGGGGTTCCAGAATAAATGAATGGCTTTTGAGGCCTAAAGGCAAGGTGAGATAAGTTCAAGGAGAGGAAAAGCACTGCAACTGCACAGACTAATTTTTTTTAAGGACAGTGAGATGAAGAGTAGTTAGAGGATGTGAAAAAGGTCTCATAAGAGGTTCCTGTGGTTTAAGCTGCTTTCTGAGACTGGACCTCCCTCCCTTTGACTGCAGTGGTGGGCTGGTACTGCAATGAACTATCTTTGTTTCCATTCCACGTGGCATTGGCTACGTGCATTTTGAAATATAAAATTGGTGGTGGTTTGAGGAAGATAGGTTTCTAACCTCATGATAATTTCCTACAGACAATTAGGAGACAGGGAAAAGGAGGTACAGATAGGCAGATATAGACAGGAAGTTACTGAGACTGTAAAAGGACTCTATAAATATCTAGGAAGAGCTACTGAAGGAATTAAGGTTAGAAACAATTCAGGAAGCCATTGTCTTCTGCAGAGGTCCTGTAGAATTTTGCCCAAATACTTGCCAGCTGTATTTGAGGTATTATTGCTGAGCTGTTGAAAATGTGCAGGGTCTGAAAAATAAATAAATTTGGTAACTGATTATGAGGTTAGAAAATAATTTTTCACAGTTACTTTTGGAAGTGAGGACTGCTTGCAGTTGCTCCCATTCTTGTTTTCCTGTAGTTTTAGGACAAAAAACTCCTTGGGCTCCCACATTCAAAGCCTTACAACTAAGACTTTCTGCTGTCCTCCATGCCTACTTAACAAAATGGATTAATTTCTTATGAAGAAATTGCCTTGTTGCAGAGGAGAAGGAAAAAGGCTCAAGAAAGTCAAAAATCAAAGGAACAAATAGTAGCAGTAGCAAGAATGTTAGCCTGTTTCTTGGAACATCTGTAGGAATTGCTTCAGGAGTTAACCTCTGTAGCTTAACAGGCATACTTGGACATTTCACCACATACTGCCTATGTTGTTCTTTAAAGTTGCTTTGGTTTGAGGGTAAGTTTCAGCTTAAGAGCCCAGATATTTAAGTGTTTTAAGTGTTGCAGATGCTACACCAGATACAGTCCTGAAGCAGCCCGTAAAAGCATCAAGAGAGCTGAAGACCCTGCTAACCACCAGCTGCCAGTTCAGGCCTTGAAGTTGGTATTTGTGCACAAAAGCAGCATTTCTAACCCAAGTGTCTGTGGGAGCAGGGCAAGACAGAGCCCCTGGGCACTGCACAGCTGGTGCAGCTCAGTTCTGGAGTTTCACAAGCATTTTCCTTTCCACCAGCCAACGTCCGAGTGAAGCCTCTGGGGGTAGGAGATGCCTTGACCACATCTGTCACTTTGAAAGCAGTGTTTTGGGTAGCTTTCAGCTCTGTTTTCTCTCTGGGGACAAAGCTTGCATTTTCTAAGAACACGTCTAAAATTGAAATTAGCCTTCAAGATACCATGGAAAATGACAAGAAAATGCATAAAGTTCTAGTCCAAGTCTGGGCTTGCATTTACAGGTATGAGCTGTGCTTATATCACAGTTCTCTCAACCCATTTCCCTCCTACTTTAGAAATCTGTCTTTGCCAGCTATTTCCTTTCCTTTCACTGTTGCATATTTACAGAGTTCTTTCACCAATTCTTTTCATTCTTCCCTGGTACTGTTTACTTGTACATTTTGATAACAAAATGCCTCTTAGGATTCCTCTTGGACACTCTCTCCTCTTTATGCCCATTGGTTTCCACCTAACAGTGCTGTTTCAGGACCTGTGTATTTTCTCTGGTGAAAGCAGCTGCTTATGACTGTGATTGCACAAAGCACTGGGTATGTACGTGACCACCAGCCACTGATTTTACTCTCAGTTCTGGTACTCTCAATTCTAGGGGCTGAGGCTTTGTCTGATTCCCATTCCATCCCTGGGAGCCATGACATCATCTTCGTGGTATTTTGAAATTATACCCAATGGTCCTGTTTTTTCCTCTCAGACTTTATTGAAGAAATCTGTGATTTCTTCCAAGGTTGAGGGTACTAAGTATGTTCTACATGTCTTTAGTGATTTATTCTCAATGAGGGTTTGGTTTTTTTTTTCAGCTTTGCAATTATACTTTCTTTCTATCTCTCAGTACAAGTGTTACCATTAAGCTGTTCTGGATCTGAGGCGAGGTTTGATCTGTTGAGGACCTCTTTTGAAATGCTTGTTTAAACTGTTTTCTACCTTAAAACTACAGCTGTGATATATTAACTATTTTTTCCATCTTCATTTTCCATTAGCCAAATTTCTTGAACTTCTTTATTGAAAACCCAAACCTGAAGATGGATGTGTTTGCAGGATCATCCCAGTCATGGCATTGCTCACTTTCAGCTAATGTGGTGAGGTGACAGCAGCAGTGGTCTGTTCTTCTTCTTGGAAGAGCGAGCAGAGGCTGTTCATGGATGTGCAGTAATGTGGTCATCCTGTCTGCATTCAAAACATATTTGTTCTCTGGTGAATCTCTGCATGCCTGGGAGAGGTGGGAGGAAAAAGTACATTATGAGTAATTGTCCAAGAACTGAAGGATCGTTTCTGTTTCTCCATCAATTACATGATTACACTTTTAGTTCCCAGCTGCTGCTTTCATGAGCCCCTACGTTGCAGGAGCTCCTTCAGACCAAGCACCCAGTCCTTTTATTTGGTTTGCTCTCCATTCCTGCTATCTGTGCAGTCTGATCCAGAAAGCATGAGCTTTCCCAATTAACCATAATGGCATCTGGGAGGATAATGCAGGCTGTGATTTCTGCCCTGGGTTCCAAATAACAGCACGCACTTCTTAGAGCTGTAGTAGCCCAGGTCAAGTTTTCCCTTTCTTTCCCCCTTTTTTTCTGTTCTCTATAGGTCAAAAAAAGAACATCTGTTAAGCCCATAGAGACATTTAGAATAAAAAATGAGGTGTCTATTTGATGGTTATGTACGTGGAACTCAAATACATGAATCTTACTTTCACCACTAATTTTTGTTTTGGACTATGCCTTTGGTCTTCAAATAGTATTTCCAAGGTGTAAATCTACACTGATTCCAATAGGTTGACATCTGCTTTTATAATTTTATGTCACTTTTAAACACTTATGGTATTTTTTGAATATGCTTTGTATCACAGTACGAAAAAGAGTGAAAGTGGGCCAGTACACTTCCTTTATCATCACCGTGCTTGCCTGCAGTAACTTTTGTTTTTTGCTATTATTTAGTGATAAAAATGTAGCAGTCTCGTGTGTTTTGATTAGACAACCGAAGTGAGTCAGCTGAATGCTGAGGCGATGGAGGTTTTGACAGACGTGTCCTTCTCAAGCAGAGCGGATGGGCAGTGCGCTCCCGATGCCCTCAGGGCTCACGGGTGGATGTGTCGCATCGTTTCTATCGGCTCACGCGTAGCGCCTTCAGGCGCTCACAATCTCCCGAGCAAAATCACATTTTCGGGAACACGTTTATCGGGACATAATGGCTAATGAAAGCACTGAGCAAGTGTCCGGCGGGGCAGGCGAGTGTAAGTGCTCGCACAGCGAAGGCGGGAGCGCTCCCCGCCAGCCCTGCCCGCAGCCCGCAGCGCCCGGCCCGCGTGTCCA
>VZTT01043370.1:46062-62583 GCA_013400855.1 Buphagus erythrorhynchus | reverse complement strand
ACACGGGCATCGCGGTGATCTCAATGTCCCCATAGCCCCACACAGGCACCACTGTGCCCGCGGTGTCCCCACAGCCCGACACAGGCACCGCGGTGATCTCAATGTCCCACAGCCCAAAACAGGCATCGCGGTGTCCTCAATGTCCCCACAGCCCGACACAGGCACCGCGGTGATCTCAATGTCCCCATAGCCAAACACTGGCATCGCGGTGTCCTCAATGTCCCCACAGCCCAACACTGGCATCGCAGTGTCCTCAATGTCCCCACAGCCCAACATTGGCATTGCGGTGTCCTCAATGTCCCCACAGCCCGACACGGGCATCGCTGTGCCCGCGGTGTCCCCACAGCCCCACAGAGGCACCGTGTGTGCCCACAGTGTCCCCACAGCCTCACTAAGGCATCGCGGTGTTCTCAATGTCCCCATAGCTCCACACAGGCACTGCTGTGCCCGTGATGTCCCCACAGAACCCGCTGTCCCTCCAAACCTCCACAACCACACACAGACACTGCTGTGTCCTCAATGTCCCCATGGGCCCCAATGTCCCTGCTGTGCCCCCACAACCCCACACAGACATTACTGTGTCCCCACAGCAGCCTGAGGCACACGAATCCCCGCAGACTGAGGCTCACAGCATTTGTTTCCCACCAAGTAGCTCTTCTTGCACCTCAGTGAGGCTAAAAGTCTTAATCGATGAGTGGTATTTCTGATAAATGTTTTATCAAAGTCACTAATTATGACACGTGTAATGATATCGTGGTGTTCTGCTTTGAAGATTACCTGGGGCAAGCTGAGGACTTCAGGAGCCGCTCTAAGGGATGAGTCAGTGAAAACATCGTGCGCTCAATGGTTTAATTTTTGGTGATTTTCAGATCTGATTGAGACTTCATTTACATGTATTTGTGTATTTGTGGTCGGTGGGTGTCTTCAAGGTTTGGTTTTTCTACTCAATTAGCAGTGCTTCTTTTCTAAATGTCAAAATACCTGTTACCTGTTAATTCATGTTAATAAATATTTAGGGAGAATAGATAAACATTGGCTCATGCTGATGGGGATGTGAGAATAGCTTGTGGGAGAAGAGACAGGCACTGCTCCACACGATGTGTTCCAGTGTTTTCAAACAGCTGGGCTTTCTGAGCTTCTTGCCTACATCTAATTAAAAGCTCAGTGTAGCTGATGAGTTTCTGGGTCCTACATTTCCAAAAGCCATGAAAAGTGGCTGAAAAATTGGTGTAGAGAGTGAAAAAATGGCTTCCCCCATTTCCATTAGCTTTATCTGCTAAAGCTGTGGCGCTCTGCACATCACCTTGCCATCGTGTGTGTCCTGCCAGCAATGTGGGAAGGCCTGGGGATGACAAACACTCTGTGGGGAAGAGCAAAATCGTAAAGTTCCCGCAAACAAAGTTTTCCGTGTGCTTCCTATTGAAAGGAGCTGGTCCAAGCTGAAGTTAGGGAAAGATTTTTCAGCCCCTTCAGCCTTTCTCAGCGTCATTTTGTTTCATGACTCCCTATTTATTTTTTCCCAGGCAAACCACTAGAAGTACCGTGATATCATTGTTGTGCTGCAAATAACCCTGCTCGCCCAAGGTGTGTAGTTGTGCTGCCAGTCCCTTGCTAGGGGAACAGGTCATACAGCGCCTGCTAGTGCCATTTGGCCCCTAACATTGCTAATGCAAGGGTAACTACCAAAAGGGTGATGGAATGTCTCAAAAGTCTCTTCCTCAGCAGAGTTCTCTTATTTTTTAGTTGCCTTTTAGTTTTGCATTTCTTTCTTTTGATTGATGCCAATTTTATAGTATCCATCAGAAAAAAACCCTTGTCCTGAGTCCAGTTGTGCCGACTGTGGATGCAGAAAAAATTTAATAAATGACATCAGTCCCTATGATGATATTATCTATAGGTGATCACACAACAGAGGAGAAAGCAGAAGTCTTTGGGATTTTCAAGAAAGAAATGTCGTTTATTGTATAGGAGAATGAAAAAAAATCTGTGACATGAGGCTGCAGGTGTTCTCCCTCATAGCTGAGGAGGCAGATGTTCAGAAGCTGCAGCTCTCTGTCTTCCATCTCCTGGACAAAACAGCAACAAAGCTCTCTCAGATGATCAGAGGAAAATTGGACCATTTTTTATGAAAGGTTTTCTTTCTGTGGTGATTGCTCTGATTGTTGAGGTAACTCTGCAGAGGTGGATTCACTAGAGGAAAGCAGCTGGGGATGACAGAAATAACTTTTGCTGGTAGGAACATCACAGACATTGAGTATCTGACTATAAAGACAGATTGACTTTTCTGACAGATTGTCAGAAAAGATTCCTTAAATTAATTGATATAAAATAGATATATACAACCACCAAAAAAAAAAAAAAGTCATGTTCTTTTTAAAGAGCTTTCAGAATTATATTTATCCTTTAGTGGGTGAGATTTGGCTCTCACTAGAGAACTTTGAACTTGGTTATGTTTTGAAAGGCCTGACTGAATATCGAGGTATGGTTCATCTGGAAGTTTTGCTGGTCCAGAGAAGCAGGGACCCACATCACACCCAATGTTATTGACACCTTATTTCCTTAATTCACACAGCTATGTTTTCTCAGTAACTGTGTTTGACTGTTCAGTTACAACATTCATGCTTTTTACTGAGTAACGGAAAGAATCAGGTGAAAAATTCTCAGACCTCTTGCTTTCTCTTTCCAAATGCCATATTTGTCCAGAGTGATGTATGCAGCTTCCTCTAAAACATCTCTCACTTGCAGTTGTTAGCATTTTATTGCAAGGCAGTCTGTTTGGCATCGTGCAAGAAGGGAAGCAGTGGAGTGATCACAAAAATTATGTGTGCCTAACTTCCAGTGGTATTATTTCATGGTGGGTACCTGTGTAATTACCCATCACAAGTGGGTAAATGTAGATAAATAAGAGCATTAGCTAAGTAATTTTTGATGTTATATTGGTTTTTATTGCCGTTTTCTCAGGATGCTTAAAACAAAGCCTCTTTGGGTTAAAAGGATGGCTAATGTTGGATGGCTAAGTTCATTTTCAAGATGAAACACAGCTGCAAAACCTGTGGTCCTTTCTAGCTTATCACTTTGGAACAGGCTCCAAGAGGTTTTAAAAATCTGCCCCTACATATTTGTTCCCAGCATTGTGAGTTAATTGCATCTGCTAAAACACTTTCCAGAATAATTACTAAATGAGATCCAAAGTACCTGCATTACCAGCTCTCTTGCAAGTTCCAGTAAGAGGCAATACTCACCATGTGGGAATACTCCACCTCTGTGCCTGCACCTGTTTACACTACAAACAAGCAGCAGCAAATACACACACACACCAATCCCTGCCAAGGGCAAAATGCCTCCCATCTCTCATGGTTGGAGCCACTGCAGCTGAGTAAAGGAGATTCCAGGTGACCTCAGATATCGAAAGCAGGGTTGGATGAAGAATAGTAAAAGTATTTTGTGAAATGTTTCAAATTTGTTTCCATTTTATACAGTGTTCGAGGGAAGAACCTGCTGATATTAGAAAAATTGCTACTGTAGTGATTGTATCTCTCTCCAGTTATTTCCATTAGACAGGGGAAATCAGTGTAGATAATGATTTGTGGAAATTACTGTAAAGAAAAGCAGAGCTGAAGCAGAGGCCTTGGCTTTGGGAAGAGACTTCCTGTGCACGTGGCACTGCCTGTGCAAGCAAGCAGGCAGGACCCAAGGCTTGGGAGAAACCCTCAGAAAGAGTGAACACTTAAAGCAGCCTCTTGGGAAAGCTTAACAGTATATCTCCCTCAGGGAGGCTCGCATGTGCAAGAAAACCAAACAAACCCACACTCTTTTTATTAATCCTAGTTAAAGGCCTAAACCAGAATATTTATGAAAGCTGGAAGCAATTAGCGCCTTTGTAAAATCTATGTGCACTGATGGCAGGGAGTTGCAGGGATTGTCTGGAAGAGGAAAGTGAGAGTAAGGGCATTTCTTGTGCTCTTTAGCCTCTTCTGAAATCCCTTGTGGCCATGGAATATGATAGAATAGTTAGGGCTGAAAGGACCAACCATTAACCCAGCACTGTCTTGTTCACCACTGAATTATGTTCCCAAGGGCTAGATCCGCACAGCTTCTGAACACTTCCAGGGCTAGTGATTCCACAACTTCCTTGGGCAGCCTGTTCAAATGCCTGATCACGCTTTCAGTGAAGAAATTTTTCTTTAGTATCCACTCTAAAATTACCTCCCCTGGCAGAAGGTGAGGTCACTTGCAAATCACTTGCACTGAACATGAGATTTGGAAGCAAAGTGAGAGCACAAACTCTGGTGCTGGGCGATTTCTGCTTCTCCCTGCAAGTCACCCACTGCACCCACTAGCTCCTATCCCTGTTCCAGCTCGGATGGTGCTGTTTTAATGAGCCTGAGATTATTTGCCTTATATATGCAGTATGCTGGGTATGGATCAGAAAACTCCTCTGGAGGGATGTGCAGGAACCCCAGCTGGGATTCACCCTCACTTTGAGACTGACTGCAGAGCAGCTCCTGATTTTTGACAGCAATCACACGGTGCCTGCTGGCTGCTACTCTTGATGTTTATAGGAGTCCAGCATCAGAGATCATTTGTTCTTCCGGCTTTTACTTACTGCAAATTTGGTCCTTTGGCAACATGCCATCAAAACATAAATAAAGTCTTTGCTTTGCTGTACCTCTTGCTTTAGAAAAGCAATTTTGCAATACAATTCTGAGTTCTGTACAGTATGAGGTGAAAATGAAGGGCAAAAGTAGGTGGCAAAGACTGTACTTAAAAATATCTTACAGCTCATAAAGATGAGAATTTCAGCAGCAACTGAAAGAGGAAGCAGAGGAGCTGCTGAGGGCCAGCCTGTCTAAGGCTGTGCAACAGGTAGTGCCAAGTAAATGGTACCTTCTCCTGAGGACTTGTTGCCACGTCCTTGGGCACATGCTGTGAGGGGCCAGACAGTTTACACCTTGCAATAAGTCACTTCAAAGAACTGGATAACAGGAGTGTGTGAGTGGGCTGGTTTGACCCACACATCCTTTGATTCAGGTATGAATAGAGTCTGGCTACAGAGTGCCGCTGGAAAACACTGCCTCTTGGTAATAACACTCATTTGCAGAGTGGAAATGGAAGTCCTGGTGTGTCCGAGGCTCCATTTGTTTGACTGTTTCCTTAAATAGCAGAGGAAGCAATCCTTGTTTCTTGGTAACAGTGTTGTATAGATTTCTGTGTCTCCCAAACAGAGTGGCTTAAACTGGTGCTCTTTTCACCTGTTCATGCACACTCAACTAATATTTACTTTGGATCCTGGCTGCACCAGGGCTGTGGCAAGAGCAAAGCAGGGGCTCGCCTTTCTTAATCCTTGACATCAAGGAAATGTGGGATGGGAAAAGGAGACACTGTGGACACCCAGCACTGCAGCTGTAGATGGTGCAAAAGCCATGGTGCCACTATTTCAGTTCAGCATTTCTCTTATCATTGCTCAGCCTGCAAGGGTAAGCAAGTTTCCTTTCTTCAGCAAACTGCCACATGAGAGGGAAACTTCCAGCTAGCTGAGAGTCAGTCTCTCACAGTAGGACCAGTTGTCTGTGTGTACTATCCTGTGCAGTGGTAGCTGCCTGCTGGGAACTATCAGGGCATTGAAGAGATGGAGTTCCCCTCTCTACCTGCACTGCTGGAAAAGTGAAGTTTGCAATAAGATAACCTCCTAATCTATTTGTGGATAGTGCATTTGACGGTGCTTTGGAAAGGCTTTTCAGTCCCTTGAAAATGTCTGTTGAGCCATCATTTTCTCTCTCTTCTCCCTCCTTTGCAGATGCCAAGTTCTGTTCTCCAGACCTAATTAGCATCTGCAGGAAAATGAGACCTCCCACAGCATCCAGGTTCTGGAGTCAGAAATAGCCCTGTGTGTTGTGGTAGGAGTGCTTATTCCACCCTGTGACTGGATTTAGATATGCCACAGCTGCAGCTGTGTGGGGGGTGCTGTTGGCTGGGTTTGAAGCAGCCCTGGCCTCCACAGGCAATGTTGTTGCCTCTCAAGCCTCTGCCTCCTGCAGTCCTTCTTCGGGAAGGAGACAGCCAGCACATTGGCTTTGGTGCCTCCCATGCCTGGAAGCTGATGCTCACGATGATCCACCTGATGTATTTTTTCCAGGCACCTATTACTGCTCAGAGGCACTGCAAGAGCAAATACTGAGGGGAGAGGTGGGATGTACTATAAGAGGCATGTCAGGGCAAGGACAGAGGGGGAGAGGTTGAACTGCCCTCTTTGATAACACAAAGCAGGAGATGGGGAAATTTAATAGTGATAGGAAACATACTACATGCCCTGTGCCCCCTGCTCTTCTCCACAGCCCTGGCCAGATCCTGCTTGCCACTGAGGATGCACTTGGTCCTGACACTGGTTCTGGTCTTTTCACCCTCCTCTTAGGGTTTATTATACCAGCTGTGAAAATAAATAACAACAAATTAGCCCGACCCAGCAGGTCCTGAAAGACTCTTGCCATGTCTGCTGCTACTCAGCAAAATCCACAAGTGAGCTGTTTATCTCCACTTTCTGGCCAGACTGGCAGCATCACATCCGTGTCAGGTTCAGCACTGAAATCCTTTTCCAAACCCTATTGAGAGGATTGTAGCAATATTTTGCTGCCCAATCAGCACTGGCTCCCAGCTTTCGAGGCGTCTATAATTAAAAATGACTGAGTCTTATTGCAGATAGGAGGACCATGGGCAATTTATCAAATGCACCCTATTCTGCTCACCCAGAGCCTGGAAATAATTGCAGCTGATCTATTCCAGCATGCACAGGGCTCCTACAAAACCTGGGCTGGATTGCTGCTGCCAGTCAGTGCCTGACTGCCATCCCTGGGGTCACTGCAACTCAAAGTGCATCTATTTACTTATTTTTTAATTTTTTGTGGTAGTTTTTCAACCAGTCCTCATATTTCAGGAAAACCTGAACCTCTCATAGCCAGGGAAAGCACCAATTGATTTGTAGCAATTATACTCTAGCTGTGTGATTACTTCTCTGAATGTACAACACTCCCGCTGCTAAGTAAATAATTCTGAATTACTATTAGGCTTTTAAGTACCTTTGTTCTGGAAGATCTGATTTTACTGGTCTTCAACATATCACTAATAACTTACAGCTAGTGCTTTTTTTCTCGGTAATTATGAACCCTGGAATTTCCTTTCACATGAGACACTTTGATTTACAGAAGTGACTAGATGGGCTTCTTTCCTCTGGGGCCATGAACCTCTCTTTTTATTAAACATCCCAATCATGACAAATGCCTCAGAATCACCATTTTAAAATAAATGCATTATCAGTACTGCAAAATCTATGTGAATTAATATGTAATATCAGTAAGTAGGGCACTTGAGCAGTATTTTGGGTACAGAATAAATATTTAATGATTTCTTTTCCAAATTTAGTGTGAAAGTGATTTAAATGCACAGCATGCTCCCTGCTTACATATCAACAATTTGATATGTAATTTGACACAAATACCAGCTGGCTGTTCATTGCTTCCTGGGGACACTGCTCGGGTGTGGCCAAGTGTCCTCACCAGTGGCATGGCTGTGGCTCACAATATTTAGAAATTCCTCTGCTATTGTTTCAGCAAAGGACTGGCTCAGACTTGGTAAGCTGACTTGATGCTGTTCATGATAGGATGCCCATTGCATGTCCCATCTGGAAGCTTGGCCAGGGCTGGCAGAAGAAAATGAGTTTGCAGAGGTAGGGATTGGGGGATTTACTCAAACTGAAAACTTACAGACCTAGAAAGGTGCCCTTTCTCCTATGATTACGGTGGTGATCATCTTGAACTCAAAGACCCATTGGGAAGAGAACACTTGTGTCCTCTCCTGAGCTGTTCAGGAATTGCTGGATTTGGTTGATTTTTCTCCAATAAATTTCTCTGGCCACTCCAAAGGATCATTTTTAAATTACTCATGTGGACAATGCCATGGCCAGGCTCCCTGGGAAATATTTGATGGGTTCCCCTGGGAGAGTTTAGGTTCCCATGAATTCAGAGAGGTTGAAAGGTGGTTTTAACCAATCCATCACCAATTTTGGGGAAAAAAAAGAAGAAGGAAAGAAAAATACTTCATCTGGATGCAACTGATAAAAATAAAGAAACTCAGTTTCATGCCTTTTGCTTGGAATCCCCTGCTATTGCAATGTCTCTGCTACACAAATTTTGTTGTAGCTGAGTTACAAGCACAGCACCAGAGCACTACAATGTAAACCTGAAGGAGGCCTATACCTATGGTTTCATCATGTGTTTCGTGCTGCTGCACTTAGGAGACCTAGGGTGACTTTGGAAAGTCAGTGAAGAGAAATGCTTGACTTTTATCCTCTTCTTTTGCCATAAGCAGCCAGCTTGGATGAGGAGCTGACTCAGGGGTCTGACTGATGCCCCAGGCACAGCTCTGCTGCCAACCTCACCCTTCCCACTACGAGTTCTGCCTTCTTAGACAAGGCAAACCACAAAACTCTGTCTTATAAAACCCCCTGTTGCAACCACCTGCCCTAATGGGGGATATTTTCACCCAAAGGAGACACAGCTGGCCCAGTCTTGTGGAGAAGTACGGTCCAAATACAGCCCTGGTAAACTTACAGACTTATAAAGCTCCCGAAGTTTGCACAGAGAAAGTGATTTTCTTCAGCAGCAAGAGGTCTGGGACTATGCTCACACTGCACATTTTATAAGCTGGTAAAGCAACTGCTGGTTGGATTTGTCCCTTAAAAGCATATTAATGCCTCTTTACACCATGAATACCTCCTCTAACAGTTTAATTCCACTTTGATTCTCTAATTTACTGATGGGAAAGGTGCTGAGTTGCACAGATTTCAGCCTTCTAAGTAATTTGACATCTCTGTACATGATACCACACAGCAGTAGCAACAGAAGAGGAAAGTTTGATGTAGGTTTTAAAAGCATTGGTTTGGATCCCTTCCAAGCATCTGTGCAGCGTTTGCATTTCCCATTACTTCCCAAGTATTTTTGTGGCTAGCAGTATCTTAAATGCAGAATTTTCTCCTTCTCTAAGAAACTTGATCATGGAGTGATATCAAGCACTGTATAAATACATGCACACAAACAAATTAATATCTTCAAATATAAATGGTGGTTAAGTGGATAATAATGACAGTAAAATTGCTACAGAACTGCCTTAGTGCCTATTACTAAAAAATATTATATTCTTTGTAATGATCCTAGAACACTATTACTTTTAAATAAATTATAAAAATTGTCAGATCCCTTATCAAAAATATTTGTCCTGTATCATGGTTCCTGTGATTCACAGGAACATCTTACTGCCTTGGTCTTGAGCTCTGAAATGAATGCCAAGATATTGCACAGAACAGAAAAGATCCTGTTGAACAGCTAATCAACCTGCAGCAGGTAGTCAGTGTCAGAAGATGTAATTTTTTAGATTGCAAAGTTGCCCAGCTGCTTCCACCACCACTCTCAGCCAGAGCATGGCTTGTCCTACAGAAAAACTCTGTTTCAGCAGGTGGTTTGCAGGAGCTGGTCTGTGATACCAGCAAAGGCCTGGTATGAAACAGAGCCTGCTCTGCTCTCACAGGTCTAATGCAGGTCTCCCCATCTGGCATTGCCTTGAGGGCTGCACATGCTCTGGGTACAAGGGCATCCCAGTTTACAGCCACACAGATGCTGGGATTTTGGGACACCCACCAGCTCCCCATCAGCCTCGGTGTGAGCTTCTCTGCCTGCATCCTCTTTATCCTGTGTGTATGAATCCATCAATCGATCAATCACACGCCTTTAGGACAAGTCCTAAACTTGCAGTTTTGGAGACCCAGGCTTAATTTCTCTGGCAGGATTGTGTGATCAAAGCAGCCTTCTTCTAAACAGGAAATTTTGAAATACTGGGCTGAAACTCTGTTTGAACACTTGTTGCTTTTTTGGCCTTGCTGGTAAAATCTCAGGCAAGCTGGTTTACTGTAAGACATTTTACTGTCTGTAGAACAGAGGGACCAGGTCTGTGTGCCTCTCTAGCAGCTTTTTGGATCAAAGAAAACAGCTCCAGTCAGCCCCATGCCACCATGGTGAGATGGCAGAGTGAGGATGAGCAAGGTACCGTGGACCTTGGATAGGCTGGGACAGAGGTGGAGAGGCTACATGGGGCAGCCTGACTGTGTCAGAGCCAGCAGGACTGCAGCTACTGGGGAGTTCAGGTCCTCCAGAGCCCCTCAGGTGACTTCCAAAGAGGCTCTAGAGGGACCTGATGGGGTCCTGACACAGGTTTGTGATCTTGGCCATTGTGCTGTACACACACTGTGCTGTCCCTGCTTGGTGCAGTCTGTGCACCATGCTGAACATGCACCATGATTTATGTGTACCATGATGGCATGTGCCCTGTGCTGGCTGCACTGTGTGTACCTGCACACTGTTGTATGTACACTGAGGTGCACGTGCCCAGTGCTGCATGTTCACCATGTTATACACCCACCATGTTGTTCATGTGCTGTGCTGCCCATGCCATGTCTGCTACCATGCGTGGCTGCCTCTGCTTGGTGCCCAGGCAGCATGTGGAGAGGCAGCAAACCTCTGTGAATACTTGTGGAACCATGGCTAGCAAAAACACCATGTGAAAACCACAAGTAACAGCTCATGCTGAGGAGGACCAGCCACAGGACCACTGCTGAGGGCAGGTTGGTGTTTTACAATGACTACATGGAGATGGAAATAACTATGAAGCCAAATAAGTCTAGTGGTATTTACAATGTGAATGAAAGAGACAATTCACTCCCTGGACTCATCCAAATTTCCAAACACATCTTCAGATGGGAAGACAGCCAAAATATTCCCCTCAGGGAGGCAAGCAGTGGCAGAGGGGAGAAGCAAAGCAACACTGCTCACTAGATTTCAAACAGCTGGAAAAAGGCTAATATCAGTTAAACCCTGTAGCTTGAGGCACAGTGGGAGGTAAAGAACTCTTCACTGGGGATAACTATAACTACAAAAACCTTCCTGTTGGCTCCCCAGTCATCACAGGAAGCAGCAGTTGTATCACCCAGACAAGCTGTTCCTGAGCAGGCTTCGTGCTGTGCCTTTTCCTTGGAGGATCCCGCTGCCATTCCATGCAGTCCTGTCAGTGCACAAAGTGTCTGAGGCCACAGACAGTAAAGAAAAACCCCAGAGCCTGCTCCACCATGTGCCAAAGCTTGAACATACTCCTGTATGGTCAGAAATCCAGGGTCAGGGACACCTCCCTGCAGAGAGGGAGGAAGATGCACAACCTGCTCTGCCCTGCAGTGACACTACCCAAGCTGAAATCAAAGGACACAATCGAGTGGTTTTTCAGCCACAAGTGATGAGAATGGACTTTTGAGGCTGGCTGCAGCCTCCAAAACTGAATTTCACCCAGTAATTCCTGATTGAACATCAGCAGTGCCTTAGTTCAGGAGCCCCAGTCCTTTTGAAAAACTCTGCAGAGTCGGGTAAGCTGGTATATCTACACAGCTTGCTGAATATTGTCTTTATTAAACATTTTGTGCTGTCTTTTTAGCCTTTGGCTCCCATTTCATTGTGCCATTTTCTGCTAGGTGACAGCATCATATACTTCCCCTGCATTGACTTGTACAGAGTCTGCTCAAGCCACTTCTTAAGAGGCAATAAATTATACTGAATTACCAAAAATGCCAAGCTCAGAGTTGTTCATCAAATTCTTGCCTGACTTCCTTGCACTGTTTTATGGAAAGCTCTACAGCAGTGCAAAGACACCTTTCTTTTCTAGAATATTTTCTACATATTAAATAGCATGTTTCTCTGTCTAAAAATATCCAAACCAATAAAGGTGTCATGTTTATTTCTTGTCTTCTTCCTGTCCTTCATCTGTTAAAAGTGTTACAGTTGTAGATGAGAGAGGGAGAAAAATCGCTTAGAGGGCCACTCTCCTTAATGTTTGCTGCCCTTTTGCCCTCTGAAATACAAAGTGGAGGACTAGGTAAATACTGCTGCAGTTGATGAAGCCATCTGAGGGCATATGTCACAGCATCCATAATTGGTTTGTCTCTTATTACTTAATTTTCCATGGTAATTAATGGCTAAGGAGCTGCTGCTCTTGGCCCATCAACCAAGCATTGTGTCTGCACTGGGGAGGGCAGGGAGGAGCAGGCTTCCCAGGAAACCCATCTCAAAAACTGCCACAAGGAGCGTGTTTTCGGAGGGAATGTGTTTTTAAAATGTTCTCTGCTTGCCTGTAAAACCCCCCACATGCAGCTGGCTCAGATGCACAGGACTGGACACAGGACAGTGTTTAAAATGCAAATGTGGCACTTGGCTGGTCATGAAAACAGCTGAGACTACAAACATTTATGAAACCCAAAGGCACCAAAAAATGCACAATTGCTGCTGCCTGTGATTTACAGGTACCATGGGGATTTCAGCAAGTCTCTTTGAATAGACACATTCACCCCATCTCTAAGAGTAAGCAAAGGACACAGTAATCAGGTATTAGCCAATCTCTGAAAATGCAAATACAATGTATGTTCTTCAAAGATCTGCCATTACTCTTCTTTTTTTTTTTGCCCTTAAGAAGAAATCCAAACCTTTTATATTTTAACAAAGAATTGCTAGATTGCAGCCCTTTAGAGATTTCATTAGTGCTCTTGGTGCCAAAAAGCTTTGGGTAATTAACTTAGGAGAAAATGGTACTAAAAAGGGCATAAGATACAAGCTTAATAATGCCATGCAGATAATGAATCTTCCCTTAATGATATAGGGCATTTGTCCAATATTTTCCAAGAATTTTGAAATCTAATTTAATCTGACAAGGATGAATATGAGTAAATAAAACTTGAAATTTACTGAGTGGTTGCCAGTCATACAAACACTCCTCTGCTTGTAGCATTGTGTCTTGGTCATTTCACTGGCTTCAGCAGATACTTGAGTTTTTGATGTGTTGCACAGAATCAGTGTCCCACTGCCTGTGTGATGGTGGGGCAGAAGACTGCTGAAACATTGACCTTTTCTTTCCCTTTAATTTCAACCTTGTTCTATGATACTCTGATATTTGAAGTTACACAATTGAATGTGTGGTGTGTTGTTAAAATACTGCAATGCAAACTTTAAAATCTTGAGGTTTGGGCACTTGCAGGCATTATGGGAGGCAAGGCTGTAGGCTGTTTGGGGCAATAAAGCAGAGCAGAAGATCCTCAGGCTTTGCTGCTTCCAGGTCTCCAGCCCATGTGGCCACTGTGGTAAAGCTGCAGTGACACCCGTGGTAGAATATAGGCTGCTTCAGGACAGGGAAGTGGTGGAGAAAGCAGGAGACAGGAGTCTGCAAAAAAAGAAGGAGTGAAAGGGCTGATGGGCCGTGGCATTCCTGTGAGACCTGCTGCAAGCACCCTTCAAGCCATCTATCACCAAAACTGCAGGTTCCTTGCAAACAAGAGCCACCTTTTGTAGAGGTGGCAGCACAACAGGCTTTTTCAGGCTATGGCCAATCCCCTTTTATGGCAGGTACCTTAAATGCGTCTGATAGTTCCTGTCTTTGCAGTCTGGATTTGTCTCCTCAGCCCTAAAAGGAGCCCATGCAACAAATGGAGATGTTTATAATAACATCTCCAATGTCAGGGTAGAAGGAATGCAGCCAAAAGAACTGAATTTCACTTGCTTCTGTGCTGTTCTAAGATAATTTTTCCTAACATTTCTTCCAAGTATAAAGCATGTCCTCTATTGTATCCATAGCTTGAGGTACATAGGGAGAAATATCAATGGAAGAAACTTTGTCAAACTGCAAGGTTTATTTATTTATGTTTAACTTCACCAGTGAATCTTTAAATTTTTGGACTACAGCCATGCTGACATTTATTTCCACAAGAATTCTCCAATAAAACAGAGTATCTGATATTAATATGATTGACCTGCTGGCCTTGCTGAAACTGCAGGGAAGTAAGTGTGTATTTAATCAATTTTGCTGTGCATGTAGAGGTCATCATTGTGAGTGGCATTCTGGAGATGCTGCTCAGTTACTTGCTCTCTGTAGAAAAGGAGATTTTGGGTCCTGGTATCATCTAAAAAATGCAAATGTCCAACAAATGCCTTCCTGTAAGAGCCTGTTGGGAAGAAGCTTGATGCTGCAGATGCACAGAGTGCCATGTGCTTTGGAAATTTGGTTTTTCCCAGCTCCCTGGATACTGTGAGCATCCTGTCACCTGGTAATGGATCACTGCAGAGAGCATGCTCCAAACTGCTGAGTGCAAACTATGGGCTGCCATATGAAAAGTTTTGGAGTAAAAAGAGAAAAGGAGAATTCCTGAGAAGTTCAATGGTTGGGAAATGCATGGATTGGTGTACAAGATAAGATGCTAGCAAGGCTTTGCTTTGATTTTTTTTTTTAATTTAAATTAAACTTAACCCAGATTCTGGTTTTGAGTTGGCTTATTTTCCTTAAATGAATAAGTGGCTTTCTATAANGCTTATTTTCCTTCAATGAATAAGTGGCTTTCTATAATAATTTTGATGTGAGCAGTCAGAGTTGACACTTGTGATTTAGTTGTATTTTATCTGATAGCAACCTGATCTGATAGCTAACTGTGTAAATTAAGCCCACCATGAAGATCCTATGTTTGTTTAAGTGGCACTATTTTCTGTATTATTTGAATTATAAATTCCTAGCACAGGGGCTACTTTTCTATTTTGTATTTATACAAAGCTGCACGCAAGAGTATTACCAGAAAATAATTACAACCTGGTGACATAAGTGGAGAACTAATTATTTGTCTCCCATGTGGAACAAGCAGTTATCCAAGTGGGTAGTCATATGCTGGAGGACAAAAATTTCTCAGAAATATAACATGTTATTCTCCGTTCATTCACAACCCAGTGATGTTTTTTAAGAGTCAGACTATGTAGTGTGAAGCAAACTGATACAATTTGTTTTAAACAATCTGAGCAAAATGGAAATAAAAGTATCTTCATCAGAGAGGAGGGTGCTGCCTTCATGGCTTGCTGGCCTTTGTCTTCCGCTGATGCCCCCGTAAGAGTGTGTAACCAACTCACATGCTATCCAGATGAGCTGAATTTTGCATTGGGACCTCTTTGTTTGAGAAATGCACAGGAAAAATAGAGTGCCTGTATTTGAGAAGGTGGTTAAAAAGGGAGATTTCTCAAGTCTGGCACTGTGTGATTAGTACAAGTCTCCAGAGTCTGGCTGAGAAGTGAGAGAGGTGCCATCCCAGAGAGGAGATGTTCAGGACCACAGATACCAGCCCTTCCACCCAGTCCCAGACCTGCAACCCAGGTGATCTGGGAAAGGCAGCAGCCCCAGGATAGCCATCCAACACACTGTATATCCTGCCAGCTTTCCTCACTCATCTCCCCAATTTCATGGTAGAGTCACCATGGAGGTGAACACTTCCTGAGGGAACACAACACGCCTTCAACACTTGCATCAAGAGTTTCCTGACACCCTTTTTCCCTCTTACAAAATTCTGCCACTGTGAATATCACATGGCTCTGACTGAAGAAACTGGGCCAGACTCATATCCTTAAAGATGGCCATAGGATGGCGTCCGATTATCTAGGTCTGTTACCTAAAGGCAGAAACAGAAATAACCAAGAAAATGCGCTGCCTATCCAGCAGAAAATGCTCATCAACTGATAAGTTAACCCCATGTAGAAAAGCCAAAATCAGAAATCCCTGAAGCAATTATCCCAGCAATGAGAAACTGTTTTCAGTTTTGGGGCATCCTCTTTTGAGGAATAATCTGCTGCTCATGTGAGTGCACTTATTCTCCCAACCCAGCAAATGCGTGCAGCTCAGGGTACTCCTCTGATGGAAGTGGAAGTGAGGAAGTGCCTAGGGAGGGCTGCCCAAACCCAGGTGTTTCTGTGCACCTGTCAGCATCTCAGAGCCCTAGAGTTTATTTCAGCTAATGCAAAAACAAGTGGGATCCAAGAAGATACTATTTGCTCTCAGTAGAGAGGAATCGACTGGCGAGCAGAGGCGTAGCTGTCCCTCCAGGGGCCCAAGATCAACAGTTGCTCATTATCCATGGAAAGTCAGAAAAAAATCTCAGTCACACATCCATTTGGTACTTTGAAAAAGTAAGATTCCCAGTGCAGACCATTATACACCAGGGCAAACTTTGAAACAAAACTCATAAGACACACAAATACATTTGGAGGCTACTGCAGCCAAAGCCTTGCAGAGCCCTGGTCCCTCTGCTGGCAAAGGATACCTGAGATGGTTACAAAATGGTATGTCTCAGAGAAACAATGAAAAGAGCAATGTTTGCATCCAAATGGAAAACAAGCAGAGAAAGGCAATGTAACAATTACTGTAATTTGGACATTAGAAACTGGAAAAATGACATAAGCAAAGGAAAAGAATACAAGAAGCAGGCTACAGTTACAGAGAAAACAGCAGTAAGGAAGTCTTTAAAATTTATTAGGGATGAAGATAAATCAAATGATGTCTTTGAATTACTACCATATTGAAATTATAGAAATGACAACAATTATGCAGAAAGGCGAATGTTTTTAATGAACAAATACTCCC
>VZTT01043370.1:11806-46038 GCA_013400855.1 Buphagus erythrorhynchus | reverse complement strand
CAGAAAGGCAAATGTTTTTAATGAACAAATACTCCTATTCTGAATCTAGGAGAAAAACAACTACAAATTATGCATTCCCACCAGATGATACAACAATTTGCATAACAGCAGAAGTTCAGGGGATAGCAAGCAACAGTTACAATAGCTCAACATCTTCTAATCAGAAGTGTAAATAATTTGCAAAGAAGTGTTTAGAGGAGAACTTAGAGGTTTTTTTCTGGCCTGCTCATGCAGGTTCTGCAGTGATCATGGAGTACTGGCAAAGTTAAACAAGAGAAGAAAAGATGCTATTTAAGGGAAAGTTGAATGGTTTGGATGCCTGCTGAGTTCTGATCCTGTGGAGATAATGAATCCCAGACAGTGAGAAACAACTGCAGAAATCAAAAAATAGGAAGGGATAATATCATTAACGCCCATCAACAGGAATAGATCTTCTTAAACTGACTAGATTTTTTTTTTAATGAGATTACAATTTTGCTTAATAAAGGGAATAGTGTTGATTTAAGCTTCTGTAAAATATTTGACATGGTATTCCACAATGTAATGTTGAAGAAGTCAGTTCAGTACAAAATCAACTCAGCACACAAAGCTGAACAATTAGCTCTCCAAGACCAGTTGATGTGGGTATGTTTCAAGTGGAATCTCCACAGAAATCACTGCTTGGTCTCAAGGCAGGCAGTTTTACTGGTACCTGGAAAAAACTACATGAAACACCGTCAGATCTGGCTGGCCACTGACCTGTGGTGGGGCAAGATGTGAGCAGTGGAGAGGAAAGGTCCCTGATGCAGGGGCAGGTGTTCTGCTTAGCCAAACATTAAACCACACACATTTTCTTTTATTATAGATAAAGTCAGTGCTGAAAGGGATTGGGACACTTGTGCTTGGCCAGAATGAGGATGTGGTGGAGCTGTGCCCAGAAGATCAGCTTCTGAGAGAGAGAGCTGGGTCTGAGGAGGGGTAATTAGGTATAAAATGGCTAAAGGACTAATACAGGGGAGCCTGAGACAATTGTCTCTGAAACACTGTGCACTGCGAGGCTGCTGGCCACGGCAGCATGCTCCTAAGTGCTGAAGTGGATCCACTGACTGTGAAAATGTTTTCATCAGGCTTTGCCCTGGAAAACAGCATCTTTTATTAGAGTGATGGCACAGCTTGAGACTGCAACCACTACTATCAGATAGGATTCTATCTATTGAACCAAGACCTCTATTTTATCCCAAAATAAAGTCCAATAGTTTTCTTTTTTAGGAGTTTCTTCAGTACAACAAAACCAGTTTCTCCTCTCTTGGAAAGGGCTTAGTTTAGTGTAGACAGATTCTTCTGTCTTTCCTCTTCCTCTGTGTTTCATAGAGTAGTTTCATCTCTTCCTTGATCAACTGCTAAACCTCATAATGCATCACTTAATAGCTGGCACATGTAATGATTCTTCATTCAGCTTCCATACAGTAATGATGGATTTTTGGTTATTAGTAGGTGATGATGGCTAAAGTGCTTTAGGATACATTTCCCTCCGAGCAGTTCTCAGAGCAAGGCAGTGAGGGGACAAGACCCATGCACAGGTGTCACCCCCACTGTCTTGGAGTATGCACATGGTGATTGGCAAAAGGATGGAGGAGGAAAAGGCAATAAGAGCCATTATTAATCACTTGTGAGCTGGCTGATTATATGGCTGATTATATTTATATTAATAAATAAGTAGTAATGAAAAACTGCATGGACCCAGCTGTCAGTGCTCTTACCTCACTGGGGAATTGCTGTGCTCACTGTGTAACAGGGCACTGGTGGTCACAGGGAGCAAGGACAGTGTCCTCATGAGACACACCAAACCTCTGCACGCCAGAACCAGCTGGGACTGCTGCTAGTCCCTCCAAAAAAACAACCCTGGCTGAAAGGCATTTTGGTAGGTTCATGCCATCCCATGCAGGGCTCCCCAGAGTCCTCTGATGGTACATCCTTTCCTGGTCACAGCCATGGGGACACTGCAGGACACACAGGCTCAAAGTCATGTGTTCATACAATTAAAGCTGGGACAAAGGCAAGCAAGGATGCTGAAATCCTCAAGTGAAAATCTCCCCATAGAGATGAAATTTGGTCTTTAGAATCTTAATTCCCCACCCCCAGATGAAAATAACAGAGAGATCAGGGCCTAAAAGTAGAGACCTTCTAAGCAGAAGGCTTATCTATGACAGGAAGAGTTGCGAAAGTGTGAGGGTAGTTTTGACTGAAGATGAAAGTGTTGCATTGCTCAGCCACATGGGAGGCCACAAACTTGTGATGGAAACAGTTACTTTAGAAAGAAGGAAAACCTAAATACTGTTTCTTGGAAGGAATTATCAGATACTTTATATTTTTTAAAGATGCTGAATTATTTATTTTGTGACCGAATTATCTTTTGTATTAAAAAATTCTGGGAAAACAAATGTAAAACAAACGACTTAACAGAGATCCCCAAAAGCTTTCCAGCACAACTATTATTTCACATCCTATTTCCAAGGAAATGTCTGTTTAAAGTTTCTATTTATCCAGACAGCTTTATCTGAGCATGTGAAGCATTTCTTAGTTTCATCTGTCAGTTGCCGCCAGTGAAATCAAAGGCTTTACCAGGGGGCCAAACCTGTTGTGCTGCTTTATTACATATTAGTCATGCCCAACTCTCCTCCAGCAGCTGAAGATCACAGTGACTTGTCCTCAGAGGAGGCAGCACTGTGCTGCTCCTCCCACGCCTTGCCAAAAGGCTATTTCCTTTTGATGAGATATTAGCTGAAAGCAGCTTATCTGAACACCACCCTTGCTGTGCTAAGGAGTTTGTGGAGGAGCACAAAACTCCTCAGGCACAGGGGAGAGAACTGGGCTCTTCACTGTCAGACCAGCCCAGGAGCCTGATGTGTGCAGTGGGGAGTCTGGGATGGAGTCCAGCTCCCACAGGGGGGATGTCTGGTACAGATGTAATAAAAATATGTACAGCTCCCAGCCTGACCAGTGCACTGACCAATCTCTTGAGGTGCTCATCTCAAACTAACTTTTGCTTTAGATGCCTGCATTTAAGATTTAATGTGGATAGGAGTGTGGAAAGGCGCACATTTTCTGGCAATCCTTATGCGTTATTAAGTTTTCTCAAAGTTGCTTCTTTTTTATTTCAACAGTTTGGATGAAGGCTTGTTCTTAGAATGATGTGTTTTTTTCCTATTGGGCTGAAGAATTAATGTCTCCGCTGTGTTTGTTGCACTGCAAGGGACAGTGCGAACAAAAAAAAAAAATTAACACACAAAATGGATCTTGAACTCACATTTTTGGAGTGATTCGAAGTAATTGCAGCACTACAGATTTTCAAGAGTGCTCTGGGTTTCTGGGCTTGCAGAGTTTAGAGCAATTTAAAATTAATGGACTACTTAAAGTTTTTAAGAGCACTTCAATTTGCAAATGATCAGAGTTCAGGGATGCAGAGAAAAAGTAAATTAAAATAACTGGAAGTGTTTTTCAGAGCATTTATCGTAACTCTGGCATAAATGGCACCATGTTCAAGGGCTGCCAGCACTTTCATTGTGTCCTGTGTGCCGGAGCTTTAGCTCTATGACAATCAGCTCTTCAGCAAAATCAACTGGCTGATCATAGCCTCTTAAGAGAAAATCTGTATTTCTAAATAGCAAAAAACCTGCATACTCTTTGAGCATATTTTCTTTGTCAAAAGCTTCTTCCAACATATTTGAAAGGACTTAGACCTCGGTGAAAAGTTAGGGAAATCCCCAAGGCTGAATTGAAAGCTGGCACCACATGTGCTGCTGGTTGGATGTGATGTGCAACAGCCCCTGTGGGTACCCACATGCTCACAAGAGTCTTCTGGCACCATTACATCTCTGGGTTTAATTTCCATTTCTCTGGTTTCCCCTGAATGCTCCGCTGCAGGAAGACAGCAGGAATGGCATTCCTTCCTCTGCACAGGGGTGTCTAGAGTCATATCTAAAGGCATATAAACACACAGGGCCTAAAAAAATATGGTTCTGAACACATAAGTTTACGTTAAAGAAGAGAAACTATCAGATCTTACAAAACCAAAATGAAATAATGCAACCCTCAGATTTCCTGGAAAAGTATGCTCATGAATGTATTTTTTCATGCCAGGATGAAGGCAGTTACACTGCTATGAAAGCACTCACAACAATTAACATCTAATGTAGATCCTCAATGGACTATCAGGGCATTTCCTTGCCTATCTATTGAAACCTGTAAGAAATTACTTCTCTGTTGTTCCATTCATCTGCAATAAATCTCATGACTGTAGAGGGAAAGATGCCATCCTGAAATTACAGCTTCCACATCAATGTTCTTGAACAGGTTACCCAGGGATTGTCATTTTTCATCTGAAAGTAGACATCAGAGTTCCTTTTTCAAAGCATTATTTGAAGTAGTAGATGATGTGGAGAAAAGAGCTGACAGCAGAAAGGAAAATATCATTTGCACATCTTGCACAGCAATTTGAGAGAAGGCAGGTGCCAGAGGAAGAGCTGTTCCAAAGTGCAGGGGAATGGTGGGGAGGTTCCATCTGAAGTAGGGGAGTTATCTGGACTTGAGCCCCAATCTGACTTCTCTCTAAAGGTTCAAAGCTTTTGCTCTTTGTTGTCTTTCAGCACGCACCCAGCAAATCCTGTCAAAAAGAGCTGATGAGATAATTAGTTCCAGAAATAACTCAGACCACAGAAAATGCCCACGAACCTCGGTGCAATGAGTCCTACCCATAATTGTGGTTTCTGAACATTACAAAGAAGGAGGAGGATGTGAGGAGGAGGATTTTCCTGCTAAGATAGCACTGTGGATGCAGAAGGGATCAGCTGGAAGACGCAAAGGGTTCAGCAAACCTGCACAATCTTGAAAATGAGGAGGGGGAAAGGTGAAATAGAAAGAATTTGAATGAGAAATTTTCGAAAGTTTCTCATCTTTAAACTATGTATTCTTACGAGAAGAAAAGAGAAACAAAAAGCATAATGGAGGGAACCTCCAATGGTAACAGATATTACTATAGTCCTTCCACTTCCCTAGATCAATGCTATGGGCTACCATTGTTCTCTTGGAGGTGGAGTCTTGTTTGTGAGAAAGCAATCACCTGAAATTGCCTGCACCACCCAATTCAGCAGGGCAAAGGTGGGGCTTCCCTTCTCTGGGAGGTGTGCAAAGGCCCACCAAACAAAGACATCCAAAGAGCTGGATTAAAGCAAATGAACTCCCTGTTAACTAGTGCAAACAACACAACTGTTTGTGAATTCTCTTGTGGCAACTGGGCTGGCACAGAGCTCCCACTGAAAGGCTTTGTTGTCAGATCCTGGATGGTCCCAGGTCCTGCTGGGGCACATACCTGACAGCTGCTGGTCTTTGGGAGCAAACCAAACCCAGCTCTCAAGAGGTAAGGGGGTGAGTCTCTTGGCAGCTTGGCAAAGGAGCCCCCATTTATATGAGCCATGGTAGAGGTGCAGCTTCTGCAGCCCAGCACAGGGCATGGAGAACACTAAATGAGAAGCCATAAGAAGTGGGGACAGTTCCCCCACACCTCCCTGAGTGCTGCCTCCTTACCCTGTTCCTTCACCCACCCTTCTGTGAGCATAGCATGGTCACAAGAGACAGCCACTGGGCCACCTATTACTAGGAAAAGGGCTGAGAATAGAAGCCACATGATCCAACATCACAAACCCACTCCCTCCTAATCTGCTCTGGTTATCAAGCTATTTAAAGCTAAACACTCATTGCAAAGCTCTGTGCAATATCAGGTAGCAGAAATATGTGCCCTGTGAATTAGTAGTCTTCATTGATGGATGCTGTGTGTATGCTCCCAGGGAATATTGCTGTCATCTGAATGAGGATAATCAGGCCTGTTTATTTCCTGAGGCATTGGGAAATAACCCAAAATTCAGTAGTGATGCTTTTTGGTAGCTATGGGTAGCTGTGATCTAACTAATTTAACCTATGCCCTGAGCTTTGGAAACATTGGAGCCAAGATACTACGCCTAAAATTGTGAGATACAAAAGGTGTTTGTCATGGAATATGATACGTAAGTCTACATGCCTGATTTTTAAGAAATTTATAGCTAGGATTTTTTTTTTAAAAAAAGCCTGAGATACAAATAGACAAAGGGATTTTGTAAATTGCCTGCAGATTGGGAAGTTATGAGCAAGAGAGGACAGTGCAAATGCCTGTTTTGTGAATTGGTTGTTATTACAATTAGCAAGTGCCTTCAGCTTTACAGAACTCTTTGGAAAACCTCTATAGAATAGACAATGCAATTATGTCTGGAAAAGGCAATCACATCTGCAGAATAATTTACGAGGACATTAAATCAATAGGCAAATCATAATTAATTAAGAAGCTTAATGTGTTGATTTTTTAATGTCTAATTATACCTCTATTTATATCAGTTGCAGGTAAGAGTCGAAGAAGTGGATGCAGAGTGCTTTTTAAAGAGTTTTCCCTGTTTTAAAAAAGAAACAACTATACATTTCCCAGAGGAATATGAGCTGAGAGCTTGAATTACAAAAGAGGTAAAAGAGATGATGAGATGGTGAAGGAAGAACTTAATGAGTAAAAATTTAATCATATCATATAATAAAATATTTTTATCATTGAAATACGTGAATATAAACTTAGCTTCCCTTTTGAAATACAGTACTTAGTGCTCTGCCTCTCCAAACACAAACATGAAACAATTTGACTTTGTTAATTTAAAGCAGTTCTTGCATAATAGATTTGGGCTTTCTCCTCCTCAGGAATGTGCAAGAAGCCATGTTGATCATTCAGAAATACTGCCATCATCTTCTACCACAAGCTGGACTATGGCAATGAGCATTCTTCTTAAAAAGAAATTATTAAAGTGTTTTCCAAACTCCAGTGAATGTGGCTTTTTGAGGTTTTCCCAGCCTTGCTCAGGTGGAGGAGCTCCACTGGAGTGAGGATAGCAGTGATACATCACAGAATTTACCTGGAACAGTAAAAAGGCTGCAGACATCATCTTCCCTGTCCTTTGCATCCTCCCACCTGCTGCCACTGGGCAGGTGACTGATGCCCAACACAGAGCAGCCATTCCCATGGTTTCTGAACATGCTCTGCATCTTGCTGAAGCAGTGCCCAGCAGCCTGTGCTCCTCCAGTCTGAGGGGTCAGACCCTCGTGGGTGATGAACCATCCATGAGGTGCACTGAATGCTGAACCCAGCTGGGAACTCAGACCACCTTCCCCAGCTCCTCATGAAGCCAAACCTCTGTGCACAGCTGAGTTGAGACAAAGCACTTGTTCCTCAGTCCATGTCACCACTGTCAGGAGCATCCAGCACTGTGGCACCATGTGAGGGGTGTCCTGTGCTCCCAGCATGTGCTGGAGCTCAGCAGGGCAGGACTGGCCCCTGCTCCCCTGTTAACACCTAAGACAAACACATCCCTGCTGTGTCACCAGGCTGACATGGTGTGTGCACAGGNGTCTTTTAAAAGTTTTTTAGCCAATAAGATAATATTAAAAGCTGACAAGAATTTGCTCTAGCCAGTTAGTATACTTACACGTGCTTCTTGCTTCTAACAATGCTTACTTGTAATGGTTTAAAACAATGGATAAAGCTTCATTATTAAGCTTACATAATTCTATTATCTTGCTTGATATATTTTTAAGGCCTATCTCAACACAGCACATAGCTTTATTATTTCCTGACTTTGCATCCCCAATTTTCTTGCATTTCTTTACTCTGAGATTTGTTTTCCCACAGCTTTCTGAGAGTCTTGTACCTTTTCTATTTCCCACACATAAGGACCCTCGTAACTAACCTGCTTTACAGGAAAAGCACAAACCATGACAGTAATTTACTTAACTCCCATCAAACAACAATCTTTCCACCAGGTGTAATTTCCTGAGTGTAGCCTGGTTTGATTTCAGTTTTACTCCATGGCACAGAGATTCATCAAGCCAGCTTGGAATTATAAAGCACCACAAAGCATGGAATGCAAACTTGTCATCTTCAGGGTTGAAAAAAATGTTACAAATAGTATGAAGAGGTGTTAAGGTTTTTGTGAAGGCAAGATTTTATATGTGTTTAATAAGGAACAAATTCAAGAAGGGTAAAAGTAAGAAATGAAGGGAGGAAGGAAGTAAAATGTAAAGAATTTAATTAAAAAAATCTTTTAAAAATTATGATTTGCAGAAGAGAATATTGAACTACTTCCTAGCCTGCTTCATTTCCCCAGCACGGACAGGTGTCACAGCTTTAGTCCCAAATGTGGATTAATTTGCCAGGCTACCCATGGCAAGGGAAAAGGAATGCAGACTCACTTGCCACATCCCAGCTCTTGGTGGTATTCCTGTAGGGTTTAGGTCATGGAACTCTTCTGATTTGCAGACCCTGCTGGATTTAGCTGTGGCTGCTGGTTTGAAGCTGTCTGACCTCTTCTTCCCTTCAGGTCTCCCCCTCTGGATCTGCAGCCCTGTCCATTGATTTATATCTGCATGGGTTTAAATCTGTACTGTTTCTCTGGATATTATTAATTCTCCGCTTTCCCAAGGACAGAATTGTACACTATAAATCAGAGGTCTTCATCATAAATTCTCTTTGTCATCTGTGGTAAGCATGGATTGAAGTTAATTTTTGCAGCCCCAATGTGATGCCTGTTATTGCTCAGATTTTCTGTGTACTCAGTGTGGTAAAAATAACACTGATACAAATACTTTCCAGAAAACCATAAACCACAGAGAACCTTTACAAACCCAGCTAAAATCTTTGCCTGCAGGAGCCATACTGGTTTTCCCAACCCCTGTTTGGAGGTGATTCACAGCTACACCAATTATACCAAGCACAAAAAGGGGAAACATGAATAGTTTTATCACCACTACCACCTAGATATTTTTCAGACAATGAGTCTTCATCTATTAAACTGCGTATGTTTTATCAATTCTAGTAAAAATGCATCAGGCTGAAAGAGATCTCACAGGTATTTTTCTTTTTTTTTAATGCCCAGGCTGCTGTTGCAGTGAAAGCTCCAGAGCCGGGCAGGCCAGAAACCACGGTGTTTAATCTGGTTAGGAAATTAAGTAATGGATGCAGGCTGAATTCCAATGAGGAGTCCCACAGTAGGTCTGGAGACCTCAGGAGAAGATTAACTATTGCTCAGACTCATTTCAAACCCCTCTTCAGCCAGCAAGATATTGAAAAGTTTTGCATTAATGAAGGATGGACTCAGATAGTGGTAACCAGTAATATCTATTCAGATACTGAGGTCTGTTTATTGTGTGTAGTTTATTGTGACAATTTCATTTTCAGATGAAGGCAAATAAGTTCATGGCCACTGCGCTCTGGGAGGGGATATCAACTCCACAAGACATAAGGTGGCACAGACTAAAGATCTCTTGGAAGTGGAAAGGCCAAGCAAAATGGAAGGATGAGAAAAATTGGAATGTTCTGGAAAAGGCAGTTTTTCTCTCTGAAAAAGGTGAAGATATAACAATAATGTCAGTCATCTCTAGTAAAGTCACATAAATAATGCATTAGTTGAAATGAAGGCTTGGGTAGAATTTTTTTTCACTGTTTTAACAGTTTTTCCTTAGTTGATGATTCCTAAAGGATATCTGCAAGTCAATCAAAAACTATATTTTTCATTGCTGGCAGTGTGGCCAAAGCACTCAGTAGCTCCCTTTCCTCACTTCTGGGAGCTGTCTTTCATGTATATGAATTCTCTGTTTGAAGAAAGATGGTTAAAATAAAAGGACTTAATTATCAAGCAGAGCAAACGAACAAAGATGTTTAATTAAATAGACCCAGAAACCTTGAGGAAAGAGAGAAATCTATAAAACAAGTGAAGGCAGCCAGATTTGTCAGCAGTGGTGCAAGGGTTTGAGAGTCCTTAATGACAGTAGAGGTACAAAGGCAGGAGGAGAACAACATTTTTGCTCAGCCAAGCCTGCAAGCAACAGAATTACTGAACTAAAAAGACAACATGTCCTGCTTCACAGGGCCATTGCAGAAGGAAACATCCAGCGACCTCTGCCTGTATTTTGCAATGAGCAGACAGTTAATGAAGATCTCCTGTAAGAAAGATACTAATATTGGATGAAAGCTGGCTCACTGGGCACGATGCTCATCCTGTAGCTCGAAGCTAAATCCTGTAGCTGAAAGCACAGCCAGGCAGCAAATGTCTGGTATTGATGGTTATTAAAGCCATCAATAGGCTGCAATATAGGTAACTATTAACTGTGATGTTAAAACAGGCTTCTGAGTTGTTAAACTCTAATGTAAGATTAATTGATTAATCGTTCTTAAACAGTTGGTTCTTTATAATCTATAGTCACTATTAAATGAAATGACAACTATTGAATGAAATGACAACTTGTGTTTTCCACGGCTTCCACACCACCACTGTGTACAAAAGTGCAGCCTTGTGCTTGCTCTGCCCAGCCACCCCATGATCATCCTCCTGCTCTGCCTGGGTTGATCTCTCACAAAGGAAAAAAGAGATTTGTATCTTCCCAATCCTGCCACACTGAGTAATTAAAGTCTGTCCCTTCACCCTCCAGCCAGGAGCAGATATCTATCTCACTATCCTAAGGGGTATTTTGTCCCATTGACTGAAGATACATCACAGAATTTAACATATTTTCCAAAAGTAATTCCACTAATTATTCACGTAGAGTGAAAACCAAAGGCTTTTAAAATGCTCACTTCCCCTTTATAGCTGGCAAATTGCTTACTGGTTCAGCTCCATTGAAGTCACCAGCCAAGGACAGTCAAATTACTTTTACAGCATGAAATGCAGAAAACAAAAACTCCCTGTTAATTTAGTTGGGTCTTTACAAGTGCTTCAGAGAGTTTTTTAGCAGAGTTGCTAACATTATCATCCTGTGCTACTTAAAACCCAACACATTCCTCACTATGTTTTCAAACACAACACTTGATTTTATTTTTAAATATTGATGTGGCCTGTGAAAATTTCTTGGAAATCTTCTTTGGAAAGGGCAATACTGAGTAATTCTGCTTTTATCTTTGAGGGACCTTTCAAGCACTGTGTGTGTTTTCTCTTCTGGGAGAAAGATTTAACTTGCTTTAGAGAAAAAGCAGGTTCTATTAAGAAAAGTGATTAGCAAATGCTTATATAACTTGCTGAAATATAAAATTAGACTCTATTTTCAAGCTGCTGACCTACTAGATTTCTTTGTGTCATGTGGAGCTCTAACACAATAGTAACTGTGAAAGTACTGCTAAAATTGGAGCTGCAGAGCTTGACTGCTTTATTTTTCTCTTTCCCATGTAACACAACAAAACCGAGGGTCTAGCAACGCCGACGGTGCAGAGGAAAGCTGGAGTGGGATGTATCAAGCACAGAGCAGGAGGGGCTTGGCCTTCTCTAAAAAGACTGAAATCTGTCTCTGTTGCCACAAGGAGTTGTTTTGTACTGGACTGTCTGGGCGGAGGATAAAACCACCTCAGTTTTCAGCAGAGCTGAGCATCTGCTACTTTTAACTTTGAAAAGCACGGAGAGCATGTTGATACACAAGATGCTATTTTGGAGACTTTATTCAGCCAGAAGCTAACCACACCCAGTATCTGCATAATTCTGTGAGGCAGGATAATTCCCTTTAAGATTATCTCAATTTCACATCAGGTGCTGGTGCCTGCAGGACCCTGAACCACCAAATGCTTTAGGCTGCAGACATAGAGCCCAGAGGACCTAAACCTGGGTCTCTGGGCAGCTCTCCAGACCCTGAGTCACCTCCATGAATACAAGTTTCACTGGGGTTTGCAGAAGGCTAAATTAACTGCAATTCATACTTTCTTGTGAATAATTCACTGCCCTGTTAAGTATGTGACTAGTCAAATCAATTTCACATTCCAGTCATAGAAATCAAATTAAATAAACCAAATCCACATATTGTAATCTCATTTGGAACATGCTATTATTTTAATTTGTCTTTTAACCTCACACACTGAATAAAAATAATACACCTACTCTAATCTCCTTAAAGAAGGAAAGGTGCTGGAACAAAATGTTTTCCACTCTGAAACTAACTGACAAATCTATTTATTCTTCTGTGTTTTGATGATGGATAAGATACAAATAGAGTCCAAATGGCACACCTGTCTGATCATAAGCCATGGATACCCAACTGGCTGAGCCTGCAATAGGCTGAAAGTGGCAGCCCAGGAGTGTGGATACTCTTTGGAAGGGGCAATGATGTTGTCAAAGCCCAGTCATGTGCTCATCAGCCCTGTCCTTATTTTGCTGCCAGAAAGATGCTAAAAAAAAATCCTTTTGTGAACACCTGTGTCATCTAACAGTGATCCTCTGCAGTGTCACTCTTGGGGCATGCAGCCAGGGCTAGGGATGCAGGCTCTTGGTCTCATAATTACATATGCTGGTCATTTGTTCTTCAAACTTTTATTTTTGTAGTAGTTTTAATCATTTGAAAACTGTTTAGCAGAATGTGAAACCTCCTGCAAAAGTGGCAGCTCATGGAAATCCATGAACTTTCTAAAGAGGGCATGAGATAGGGTAGTATCTGAATCCTAGAGGGCTTTCTTGTTTTACTTGTTAAGCCAAGGAAAACAGAACATTCTGACTGTGCTGGAAAGATGAGGAGTCACACCTCATGTTCTGACCTGAAGTTCTTCAAGCATTGTTTACTTCATGCATCATTGTAGGAAAAAGTACAAAGGAAAGCACACCAAGATGTTCAGTGACTGCTTCCCCTGTGTGACAGACCATGGCCACCCAAAGAATCCAGCTTTGAGCACAAAACCAAGCTCTATCCATCTGGTAAGGAAAAGAGGAAAAAGAGAACAAATAGCAGAGCTCAGTTCTGTCAGTCACCTCCTGAGGAAATTACATTTGCTGGTTAATATGCTTTGCTTGACCTGGCTTCCAATGGGTTTGAGGGACACTGTCAAGATGATTCATGGCAGCAAAGGCTGGAAAATCAAGCACATTTTTGGTAACTTCATGCCAAGGAGTAATTTCATCCTTTTCTCTTGAAAGCAGGACTTTCCTTGGTATTGATGGTTTGTAATGAAGACTCAGTATTTATCAAAATAAATATCTGTCAAATTTTCCTGTAAGACAATTAAGAATAGAGATCTAAATTTTTAAAAGATACATACCTGTGAGGTAATAAGGAATAGTATTTAGGGTGTTGTCTTTATATTTGACATCAGGATATATCAAATAGAGAAGTGTTAAAGTGGCAAGTTGCTGGTGTGGACTTACGATGTCCTTGGTGAATTTACTTCCTCTCTTTTTTTCCCTGCAGTTTCCCTAATTTTGATTTTTTTTTTTTAATTTTATTCCAAAAAGAAAGTCCCAAATCAGCCAAAGCAAGCCTCAGGCAGGACTAACAAAAGAGGTGTTTAAGTGAAATAAGATGTCATATAAAATTGTCGAGCTCAGAACAAGATCCCGTAATTTAACTAATGCTAAATAAGGAATAACTNCTTACGATGTCCTTGGTGAATTTACTTCCTCTCTTTTTTTCCCTGCAAATTAGTTTCAAAATTAGTTTCCCTAATTTTGACACACAAGTGAGGGACCTTGTAGCCTAAGATATAAATGAACATGCTGAACAGTTTAATCTGTTTCCAAGGGTGATCTTCATCACCCTGGCTGGGCACCCTGTGAGTTGTTCCAGACCAGGGATGTACCCTGAGTGAGGCACCCATGGCTGCTCACCCCCATCACAAATTTGTCCCTTGTCCCTGGTTCTGTCTCATGCACTGAGCCTGCTTGAGCTGGAAGTCATTCTCAGCTGGGGTGCTCAGAAATTTCTCTGAGCTCTGGCTGCAGACAGAGAGGAATTTATGAGATGAGCTGAGACTGATAACCACTCCTCTTGCTGAGTGAGTAAAAGTTAAAAAAAATAAGCCTGTTCCCAGCTGTGGTGGCCAAGTTGCTACTTGATGCCACGTCAGCAGCCAGACTTCATTTTATTCAGAATCTTGGGCTCTGCTGCAGGTTTGGCTGAAACAGCACTCAAGGGAAGAGCCAAGATCAGTTCTGGGGAGCTAATTGATCAGAAATCTGGGTGCAATATCCTGCTGTTGGGTTGGTAAAGGGCAGGTGGGAATAGCTGTCAAAGGCCAGGCATGGTTGGGCATCTCCACACTGCATTTTGGCTGCTGAACTGGCTAAATGCTGGAGAAATATTTCAATCTGAAGATGCCCTTCAGTCATCCTGGTAGCCAGCATCTGTGCAAAGTGGGATGCTTTTTCCTCTTGGGCAGAGAATGCATCATCCTTTCTGGTGCCTGTCTTGGCTGCCACAAACTGACCTTAGGGCAGGACTTTCTCAGCCCTCAAAGACCCTCAAAGGCACAGCAAAGGGTGGGCAGCATTTGAAAAACATGCAGCTCACAGTCATTTCATGCTAGACCTTGCCTAGTCTGACCCCAGAAGCTAATATACTGAAATTCATCATGCACAAAATAAGCACAGCAATATCAATAACTACTAGAAAACACACCAGTAATGATAAATATTAATCTAGAGAAGTGCCTAATAGATGACAGATGCAGAGAAAGCAGGTTACCTACTGCACAGCTAATGGCTGCTTGCAGTAATAAAATTACAAATAAATAATAAACTATTAGAACCTGCTCTGTGCTGTCTCTAGAACAGGGAACTTTTGGAGTTGCTCTCCTTGGGGAGTGTGAGGCCACCAAGGAAACTGCCTGATCTACCTCAGCCACAGGTCTGTCCCAAATCCTGCCTTCTGTGGCAGGATCAGCATCTGTTACCTGTATCCAAGTTCTGACATTTTGCCATGTAAGATACTTTCAGAAACTCATGGCAGTAGGCAGCTTCTGACCCATTTTTTGGTGTATTTACCAAAAAATTTTATTCAACTGAACAAATGTTCAGGGTAGGATGGACGTCAGCTTTGCTTCATATAGAACAAAATACCCCTTGAAGTAATCAGATGTTAAAGACAATGAAATAACAACAGCCTGATCCATAGCTACGAGTTTATAAATGTTTACATTGTAAATAAATAGCTGAAATATGCTATTTATCACAGAAGATAAATCAATGCTTCATAAAGTAAAATCAAATGCTTATTATGCATTACAATTCTTACATTTCTCATTCTATCAGCATCAGTTTTCATTTCCAAATTTCAATCTGGTGAGATTACTTAGGAATCTTGTTGCACTTATGGGTTCCTTGGGATTGTTTTACTGATGCAATGTTAAAACAAAAACCCTCCCCCATAAGGGCTACTCAGGCAGTGATATATATGAATGTACTTTGGCAGATTTTTCTGTAACAATCTGGTTGCAAATAAATGAACAGTTTTAAACCTACATAATGAACTCTTTGCTCTTTAACAGCTTTACATTACTTAAAGCCTTTCACCCAGCTTAGGTCTGCAAGTTCTTTCAAAGCATTTTATTTTGTATACAATGGAATCTGAAGAGGGATGTAAAGGTTAAAATGCAATATAATAATCTGCTGAGCAACTGGAAACTGCATGGAATGAAGGTGCCCAAGCTAAAACAATTCCTCCTTTGAATTATCAACCACTCCACTTTTTCCATAGAAATAATTGCAAGTAAATTGTGCTGGTGTCAAGACAAGGCATTAGCATGGCAGGACAAATAAACCAGCTACTGAACTTTGGATGTGGCTGCAGATCCTTCACAGCCCCAGCACACAGCAGTGCTGGCCAGACAAACCCCTCTCCTCTCCTTAGATTAAGGAGACCTTAATGTAAAACCTGTGCACAGTCATGAAATTCTTCCCAGAGCCCTCCAGTGCCAGCAGTCCTTCAGGGCAGTGCAGACCTTGCCTAACTACAGCTCCCGAGATAAAATGGGAATGAAGGACACAAAAAACCCCATGAAATCCATACAGACACAAAGGGCTTCCCACAGGGCTGAACTGAACAAATGGGGATTAAATGGATGCATTAGCCAATATCTCACTGAATGGCTTGGGCTCTCTGCTCAGTTTCTGCTGGACAAATGTTTTAGTTTAACACTGCTATGATTTAAATGCCAATGAGTAAAGTCAAAGAGACTTCATTGAGTCGTGAATTGTCTCAGATCTAAAGTCAAATGATACTGTTCTCTCTCTCTTCACTCATACAGCTTTTGTGTTAAGACCAGAATTAAGGAGATATTTAATCCTAACTCTTCCTTACTTTACCTAATCACACAGCTTTTGTTATTGGGATTGTGCAATCATTGTTGGATAAATCATAAACCTGTATTTTGTAAAAAATGGTGAAGTGGTAACTGAGTGCAAGATTCTTCTCTTGCTAGCAAGCATGCTCAAAGAGTTCTCTTTTGATAAAAAGGCAAAAAAACAAACAAACGAAAAAACCAAACAAACCAAAAAAAACCCAAACAAAAAGCATAGGAGGAAATATTAATAGCTGCATTTCCATCCCAAGGCTGTAGAAGTCATTGATTAAACTTCTGGGAAGTCTCATTAATACATCAGCTCTCCCTGAACTTCCCAGTGACATGCATGATAAAATGCATTTTTCTAGATTTTGAGGACTAAAAAGAGAGCCCTTTAGAACTGATGGTGCAGAGTGAAGGGGACACCACTGAATTGTTGCCAGGGAGTATGAGATAATGTTTCACAATCACTTTTAGTTGATTTTCTGATTCCTGGAGTTCTTGGACTGAGTCCTAGACATGGTGAGTGTCTGGAGAGTCCCTTGCTGACAAGCATCCTGCCATCCTGATGCCTTATCTCTCCCGGTTTTTGTCCTGCTGAGACAGCCAGTGCCAGCCTGCAGCTGCCACAGGTAGATTGGTTCACACAGAACCCCTCAGCCCTCTGAAAATGAGAAGTAAACTACCTCAGATAAAGCCTGTGTGTCGGGAAGGCTGGTGTGCTTTATTGCAGGGATCCTGGCTGACCTGATCCTGGTCAGAGCCTCAGCCTGTCCACCCACCACTACATCAAACTGAAAGACCAAGGAAAGCCAAAGCATGTCTCTTCTGTAGCTAAATAAAGCACTAAGCTCCATGTAGAAAGCTAAACTCTTTGTGTAACACCTCTCTGTCCTGGCTGAGGGACCCAAGAGAATGACTCAGGTCTGTCAAGAGAGAGTAGAACTCATCCTTCTCTGCTTTTTATCATCCTCATCCTGAAATTAATGGCAAAGCTCTGAAGAGGCTTGTCTGCCTGTGGGTCAGGTCAGCCATGACGTGTCATAACGTGTGCCAGGACTGCAGCATTTGAAGATAATTCTATCAATTTACTCACAAATTCTTCTAGGAACATATATGTCACTGAGAGGCACATTTCATACATTTATTTTTCCTTTCTCTTACTGGAACAACCAAGCACCAAGTTAGAGGCTGAAATGCTCGAAGGAGGATTATCTCCTGTCCACAGAACTTTTTAAAATCACAAGCCTTTAAGGTTGCCCTGGTATCCCATACCCTTGTGGAAATCAACTTCTCATCCATTTTTGTCATGTGCTTTGTGTCCCCTGGTCCTGAGAGCAAAGTGAAGCAGAAGAATTTCAGAATGGAATGAGAGATGGATGACTGCAGGATGTCAGAGCACAGGCATCATCTGTGCATCCCCTTTGTGCCTGGTGACTTCAGAGCTTTCCTCTGCCTGTCAGCTGCAGTGTCCTTGCCTTGATCCTTAGGAAATGTAAGGAGCAATAAGATTGGGAAATACATTGTGCAGGGGAATAAATTGGGAGGCATGACTAATGATCTCCTGCACACTGGCAGCTTGAGAGGCTCAAGGAATTTTTTATGTTTGAGCAACTGAATGGAATTGAAAGTGGTTTTGTGCATGCAGATTCACGGTGACACCACTGATTATGATATCAGGAAATAAGAACCTGAAAGAATATATTTGCTGATATTATAATTACATGAAAGTGGTAATTGTCAGTCATTCTTATCTGCACTGCAAATGCCACCAGCAAAGGGATCTGAATATGACCAGAATTATGGTACCATGTGTGGTCATTTAAACCTGGAATTTTTGTTGTGCATACAGAGAATTCCCTACCACAAAATAAAGATGGACCTTTATTGGAGTTTATTTATTTTTAAGGAGATATGCCCTAAGAGTATGATCTGCCTGTTATACTCACAGGCTAACAGGATCAGAAGTCATTATCTAAGGTGAGAAATAACTTACAGTGACATGCAGAGCTGAGCTTGTGATGACATATTTTCCTTAAAAGTGATTTGTAACTTCAAGTCAAATATTTATTAAACATCAGAAATACTCATTTACATTGCATGGTGGCATGGAAGAGTTAATAGTGAGAAAATATTTTGAAGCTGGATTTATTTTTCTCTTAATTTTCTCATAGGAAACCTATTTCTGACATCCATTAGCCACAGAGGTTCACTTATAATCTGATTAAAAGCCTATTCCCTATTCAATAAGAAGGCTCACTGATTTCAAGGAAGTTTTGGCCTTAATTTCATTATACTGGCTTATGTAGCAAGGTATTCTGATGTTTCTTTTGCTTTTATATTACACTGGGGGGTTTGTTCATCCCAGATTATTCATTGCACCATATATATATATAATAATGCCTGAAGTTCCAAATGCCTTGGGATACACATGTCAGAACACCTGGTATTTTCTCAGTATTTCTAGTTTGGTTAGGACACAGGAATGGGTTGCCATACACAGTAGCATAATTAGACCTCTCTTGTATGAGAAAACATGGATCAAGCCCTACAAAGGTTTTGATAGGGGCTATTAGTAAAATCAGTTTGGATTGATGACTGAGCAATTCCTATCTGATCAAGTCTTGGTGACTGGCACTGGCGTTTGGAGTGGGATGCAGTGATGCATCAATCTTCCAGGTGCTGTAGTTTACAAATTTCCTCCTAATCACACAAAACTTGTGAGAAAATCACTCCTAAAACAGCAACAAGAATCCTTTTCATTCAGCAGCTCAGACACCTGTGCAGGGATTACTCTGAGCTCTACTATAAGGATGAAGCTGGGAAGGTTGTTTTTTCTCAGATGTAGGCAGAAGCATTTCTTGAGTGTCATAAGCCCAGCTTCTCCTTTCATGTGACACATCTGGGTTACAGTGAGCCGCCCCGAGGCAGAGGCTGGCAGTGGTTGTGTAATATTACAATCCAGCAGCCCTGCACAAAGGAACAAAGGAAGGAAAATATTGAGGAAGAAAAAAAAAGTCACTTGGGAATTAAAAACTAATGATGCAGAGGATAGGGAGGATGGAAGGGTGTTTATCATCCTGCAGTGGGTAGAGGAAGTCTCACCCCTTGCTGCTTTTCTCAGCTAAAATGTTATTTTTGGCAGGGCTGAGGCAGGCAAGCAGGGGATGATGTGGGGGAGTCCTTGGGCTGAGCCTCCCAGCCCTGAAGAAGGAACCACATGGTGCTGCTGGCGAGCTGGCAGGGCTTGCCCAGAGCCACTGACCCAGCCTGGTGCCCACGGCACTTGTGGAGGAAGCAGAAATAAAATGCTGAATCTTCTAGCTGAGCTTTTCCACACTCAGACCAGCAGAGGAGGGAAATAACTGCTCTTGCCTTTGCCTTGCCCCTGGCAGCCTCAGGAACACTGCTGCACTGTGACACACTCCTGCCCTGGAAAAACATTCTGCTCTTTTCAGATTACATGAACATTTACATTCACTCCACATTGGCAATTCCCTGTTATCCAGAGCTTTTCCCTCAGCCCAGAGTACCTCACTGTACAAAACCACTACAGGAAACTGTTTTTCACATATTTAAATTCATATAAAACAAAATCACCAACCAATAGCTGTAATATGAACTGTGCATTCAAACAAGTGTATCTGCATTTGCATTTTTCTTCTGTCCACCTTCCCCCTGTGCTCTACTTCATACCCACCCCAGGTGCCTTTGCAGGGGTGGAGGAAGCCAAGGAGCAAATGAAGGAATCCCTTACCTCTATGGACAAAACAACAAAATGCAATATGTATTTGCTGAGTGGTCCACGGGGTCACAAAATTTTGGATTACAGCAGCAGAGCTGCTAGAACAGCTAGAGCTTTCCTTTCATGAGAGTAAGTCACAGCCACAAGGATCATTATTCACTCAGAAATGTCATCCCCTAATAACACATTCACTTTCTATGCTTAGATTCCTTCTAATGCTTTTGTTTTAGCAAAGAAAGAACATGAGTTAGTTTTCGTTTTGAATATCCTCCTCTGGTAGCTTTGTTAAAATGCAAACTGAAGAATGATGAAGTGGACAAAAGCTAAATAGACATGGAAATGCCAGCTAGCTTCGAAGCACTTACAACTTCTCAGAAAGGCAAAATCATACAGAAAATTGGTTCTGTAAAAAATTCCGTTAAAATTTGCAGAAAGTAGAAAATACTTGTAACTTCCTTAACTTGACCATCAAATCTTTCACTGTGTTGTTGTTTAAAAACTCATGAGAAAGGAACAACAGTTCACTCTGAATCAAAGACTACGAAATGAAACAGCAGATGTTGATCAGCAATTCTCCACAGGATCTCTCACAGCCTTCCTGCCTAGCCTTGTAACATTGAAGAATTAACACCAGAAGTTCTCTGCTGTGACTGTTGGGGATGTCAATGAAAGCACTCTCATTACACAACCTTGTTGAAGGGCAGGTGATGAACATCAGTGGAGCATGGCACACGATGCCTGACTGCAAAGAAACCACCACAGCTCTCCTGGGGGGTGTGACACTCTTCCTCATCTCTGCTGCAGTGGATGTGACACTATCAAAGTCCAGAGGCACTTCAGCAGAAACAGGGCAGTTTTCCTTTTGCTTCCCATTTTCCCCCACCAATGGGGGTCTTCTCATCACTTGCTGCATATTCTTCCAGGTATCAGGAGTAAATATTCAGCTCTCCAAAAGAGACCACCACACCTGGGTAGGATCACTCAGGGAACATGAAAACATTTACACGTCTAGAAAATCAATTTCAATGCTGTAGGACATCATCTCTATGAAATTACTGATATTACTACTTTCCAGAGAGAGAAAATGCCTTGGAGCCTTCCTTGCTACTGAAAATTACTTTAGATAAGCTGTAAGCACATAGAAAGTTAATGATAAACTATTTCCCTTTACTTTCACTGACATTACAAAGCAAGCAAAGTATTACATATTTCAATGCTCTGGTGATATTTTTGGGTGGTTTCTCTCCAGAACAATGATTTATGCTTTGGAGGGTAGAGGAGGCTTCTTTAGGTAAACAGAAAGGGGATGATTTGGAGATGCGTTCTGGCTGGCTGGAGCTAAGACATGATCATGGTTTTGTCGCAGGACACTAAAAAAATAAAATCACAAGCCAAAAAAAGGAAAACCTGTAGGCCATTAAGGTAGCTGGATACAGAGCTCACCTCCCCAGACACGTTTCTACCAGGGTTCATCATCTGCAGTAATTTTCCAATACAACTCTGAGGCTGCAATTGCCAAATTTTCAATTACTTATTTTAATGCAAATTGATCATCCAAATGCTTTTTGCAATATAAAAATTACAGCCAAGACTAAAGTGCCTTTTAATGATGCTCTGATTTACAACTCTGAGACAGCCAGGAGACTGAGCTTTGGAAAGAATATCCAGGATCCATGGAAAATTTTCTGACAAGACTGACAATTTGGGTATAAGACACTTTGCTCTGTAATTCCTACAGATTTTTTAAGTCTTTCTGAGGCATCTGAAAACACATGAGGGTATCAGTTGTTGGTAGAAATTCCTTAAAAACAATATTCTCAAGCTTTTTTTGACCTCACCAATATCAGGTCGCTAAATAATATTACATAAGAAAGGGAAAAACTCATGATTTTTTGCATCTCTTTTATAAGTGGTCTAAAAAGAGTTTATACGTAACCAGGAATGTGCACTTCTCTAAAACTCAGGAATCAGCCACATGATTAGCATCTGCTATGGTCCTTTGGGCTGAAATCTGGAATTTGTGCCCCATCTCACTCCATAAATCCAAACAGGAAGCACTTGACTAATTCTGCTAAGCCCAGGAGTTTGAAAATACCCAGCTTTTTATTTTACTAAGGTGTTTGTTGGAGAAGACTAAGGAAAAGGATTATGTGGAAATCCTGCCTGGCTGAGCATGACCATTGCAGACAGGATCCCTTAGTGCAGTGTATCTTTTTCTCTGGAACATTAGTCCTTTCTTTTTTAGTCCTTTCTCCATTTTTCCCACCTTTGATCATCCCCATAAGCACTAGTCAGTGCTGACAGCAGGAATTTGTGTGAGCACAGCTCTGCCTTTCTTTCTAATGTGTCCTTCGGTTTTTCTTTAGGCTCTCCTCAGCTCCAGTTAATTCTGATCCTCCCTTCCTACTACTGGGAAATGATTTTGCCATATATTGCTTATCCCCTTTCATATTGTAATGAAAGGCATGAAAGATAATGGCTGAAATTGTATCATGGCAGAAGAACTTGGTAGATGATGTTATTGTCTACAGACGCACTGGGTGGCTATAAATGCAGAAAGTCTACAATTATCATTAGAAGGTTTGTTAAAATTGAAAAGCAGGGAAATGCCTGTTTCCCATTAATGAGAATCTCTCACTTCCCCTGTTACCCTTGGTGGAAACTGGCAAGCTGTTCCCTAATCTGGATATTGTTCCCTCACCTCCATCCTGTTTTTCCTCCTTTCCTCTCTTTCCATTCCTGTCAAAGCCTGCAATGCCTTCACCATTGTGCTCCTCCTCTCTTATCTCACAGAAAAAGATGTGGCTCATGAAGTGCAAACGTTTTTATTTGATCCAGATGCATTGCTTCTGTACCATTTTATTTCCTGAACATAGCCCAGTGACTGTGGGCACAGAGTGAAATGTCTGGGAGCTCATGTATGCCAATCCCAGCCTGGAACCCACCTTCCTTTTCTTGGAGTGGAGCAGGTCAGGGGGGAGCAGCTGGAGCAATCACCAGCTTTTCTTCAGAGCTGCACCCTGTGAGATATGGGCATGGCACCAGGATCCAGATTTGCATCCAGGTGATTCTTTAGTAGGCTACACCTGCTCAGAGATCAGCAGATGCTGTTCATATTTATATATGTATGTGTATTTACACACAATATGCATGCACACACATGCACATATTTCCATGAATATATTTATGCATTTATAATTCTATATAAATATTTATTACATACATATAATTGCAAAACTTGGGACTAAATAGCAAAACCTGGCCATAAGTCTTGGTGAAACTAGGCAGACAGTTTTGTTTAATAATTTAGGTTATTGAAAGCATTCCATTTCAGGATCAACCATTATTTAATTTTTTTAATTGGATGAAGCTGAAGCTTGTAGGGTGAAGTGCAGGATTTTGTACTACACGACAAACATTAGCAGCAAAATATTTGGATACTTCCAGGCACTTTTTCCTCTGTTTTGAGCTAAGGAATCCAGCAGAACTGGTCCACTCCTACAAACAGTTTAATGTGTGAAGACTTATTTCCAGGGAATATATGTTTATTCCAGGTAATACATGGAAAACTATGCATATGTATAATAATCCACATAATTCATGTTCAGATTTAACTTTAATCTGAAATTTGAAAAATGGGATACAAAAACTCAAACAAGATTTCTTCTGCAATTGCCAGTAGGACACCTACAAAGGAAAAGCTTTCTTGCTGTTTTTTTTTTCCAGCCCCATCATGAGCCAGGAGTGAAGAAATGAGTAAATATACCCAGTTGTCTGAACACCACCTGTGTGTACAGAAATGCCCATTTTTTCAGTGATACAGGGAATTACTCATTCCTGCCCTGCAGAGGCACAGCCAGCTCAGAACCCCAGCGTGGGGAGCAGGAGCTGTTCTGCTGCCCTAAGCTCCTCTTCATCCATGGGATGAGCACTGTAAGCCCTCGGGGAGATGTTTGCCTTAAATCTCATTCAATATTGTGCTTTATCCACTTCTGAGGAACTGTCTGCTCTGTTCTGGGGCACTTGACTGAAGCATGACAAGACTCCCAAAACGGTGTAATTTAAAGTACAATTTTGGCGAGTCAGTGTTAGATTTCTTTCACAGAGGTTATGAAAATGTCTTTTCATTTCTCGTTTTCTAAGAGCTAAGAGCAGCTAGCTGTTATTGCATCTCAGAAGCTGAGGAGTAAAGAGTTGTGTGTCAGGGTCCCCAGTACAGGGGGAATAACACAACAGAACATGCACATAAACACACCCTTTAATTTATATTGAATATACAGTTAAACATCTTCACATTAAAAACCTGTAGTCATGCATTGTGTATGATACAGGAATACCCCAGAAATGTTTGGCATTCACTCTGGAGCCACAGACAATGGATAATCATGTATTAAAAAATCTGCAGTTATGAATACATGGAATTTACCTGCAGATATCTTTGGGGCAGTAGTCAGTCAGCTGGGGAAAATCTGCTCTCCTTATTGCTTTTTGCATCCCATTTTATAATTTAACATTCAGATGCCTAGGCATCAATTTAGGAACAGAAATTTAGCTACAAGTATTTCAAAAGTAACCCTTTGCATGGAAATGTCACTCTCCTGCTCATTGTATCATCAGTTCTGGGGACACCACAGCTGCTGGGAGAAGCAGAAGCCCCACTTGCAGTCTTTCAGACAGAGAGCTTTCATACTACTGAGTTGAATCTCAGATTATCCTTTTATTTATTTTACCCTTTCATCTGAATTGGGATGTTGGTCATCAGGGTTTTCCAAGAAATGCAACGTATTCACAAGTACTCAGTTCTGCAGTCAGTTTTACAGGAGCTTAGGACACAAGATGCAAACACTACCTTTACAAATAAAACTGAGAATTTACAGAATCTTTGTAAATACGTTTGGAATTGTCCAAAAGTGGTCTGGGTCCTTTTCCCACTGGAAACCCCCGTTTTTCTCAAGACCCCAAGTGTGTCCTGTCAGTAATCACTGGGGCTTGTGCCAGATGCATACAGGACCCTTGGAGCTTTCCATTCCTCTATTTTTGTGTAATTAGAAATAATAAACAATTTGTTGGTGATCTGCCATTCCTTTCCTGTCCTGCACAGCACATCAGTTGTAAAGTTAGAGAGAAATAGTGCTTTTCATGAAACATAAAAAATTTTATTGACTCTCTAGTTAATATCCCCCTAAAATCTTGGGCTTCTGTGATCACAACTGTCCTGTAGTACAATGTACAGGTAGTACAATGTACAGTTCTGTGGTTTGACTTCTTCAGGAAGGTTTACCTTGCTCATATGTCCCACCAGTCTGGTGGTTTGAGGCTTAAAATAGAGCTGTCAATACCACTGTTCTTGGCGGAATGCAATGCTGTTAAGCTGTTATACTGTATAAAAAGTATAGAACTTCCAAAGAAAACATTCTGCTTAATTTGGAAAAAAATAAAACAGAAAATATGGAATCAACAAACAGGCTTCTGTCCTTTTGGCCTGGGTTCCTGCTGTGAGCTAGCCTAAGGGAATCAATGTGATCCTACAAGCAATGCAACAATAGTTATCCACCCTTGCCCTCCTCTAGCAAAGATGATTTCTCTGGTTTTTTTTGTTTTTTTTTTAAATACAAACAGCATTACTTACTCAATGGATTTTGAAGATGTTTTCCTGCCCTGCAGCCTCTGAGGCTGGGTAGCAGTTCCCTAAAGAAGCAAGAGCCTTGTCTGGATGTGAATCTGCTTTCTTTAGGGGCTGGGACTGTTCTCCCAAAGAGCAGATGGGCAACAAGGCCTGCATTGACCTCATGGAGCTGCAGCAGGGCCATGGGTTTGGGGCAGTGTCCATGCACTCCCTGCAGCCCCAGCTGCACCTACAGGTGCTATTGCCTTGTCACCCCAGATGTGTGCCAGCCTCCTGCTCCTGAGTGCACAGAGGTACAGAACTGGCACTGGCACTGGGCAGCGTCTCCCTGCAGCCCTCTGCTGGCAGCTCTGGCTTCCCATTAGTCTCAGTTGCTTAAAAAACTCAAGAAGGTCTTCTTGATATCAGCAGGCTGGACTTGGAGCAGTTTACATGAAATTGGGATGTCAGCCCAAAAGCAGTGTGTGGAGGTGCACTGAGCAGTCATAGGAACTAGCCCCTCACTCTGTGACTGTATCAAACAAAGACACCTGGGTGTTTCGGAGAGATAATTGCAAAGTAGATTTCTTGGGCTGAGGCATTAAATCCAGGCACAGCTGCCCCACTCCCAGCTCGTGACTTAGTTTATATTTTTATAAGCTGTCCAATGGTTATTAAACTTAGTGCCCTTGCTATTCAAACAGAATTGTTATAACATGTCACAAGGAAAGAGTACTGGAAGAAGAATATACTCTGGTGTTGTGAAAAGGAGACGAGCTTCCTGGGCTCTCTGCAGCACCAAGTGTGGTGCAGGTGAGGAGCCAGGGATGGTGGAATGAGCCCTCCCTCACTGCCTGCCTGGGCTGGTCACCAGTGCCATGGCTGGGTCAGGGCAGCCAAAACAGGGATGTTATTTGCAGACTGAGTCATACCAGAAGAGATTGCTTCCTAGAACAAAAACCTGGAAGGAGGTACTGATGGAAGGCTTTGCAGTTGTGCAAGCATTGAAGAAAATCATGGAAACCCACCACAGTTGGTTGAAAGCTTGCAGCAACATAGAGGGAGGGACAGGGCACTGCACTGAGCATAACATCTGGAAACCTTGACCTGGGAGATTAAATTGTTGACTTTGCTCATTGTTGATCGGTGACTTTTTCAAGATGAAGAGTGAAAGAGGAGATTGCGGTTGCTAAGTAAAATCTGCTCTTTCCAGAAAGTTCTATTCATCTAGGGTTTATGTGGTTTTTAGCATTATTGCCTCATGCTTTGCATTTGGAATAGATTGTTCTTTCAGACACACTGAATCCCACTCCAGCATCCCAGGCTACAACCTGCCATGTGAGAGGTATTTTAAATGCCTAAGCTTGGACAAATAGACTTGTCCTTGCTTACCCAGATCCTGTGAATGACAGATTTTTGGATTTTTCTGAAAATGAAAAGGTCTCAGTGTAAATACCTTGTCTCAGGGAACCTCAGCATATGGTGGTCCCAGCACTGCATCACGTACCAGGCACCCTCTTGCCCACGTCTGAATGAATGACTAACATTTGCTTTAAATTTCCTATGCTAATGGCAGCAGCAACAGTGAAGATTGTTTAAAGTTTCATATTTTGTAGCTGTCTAGAGGGTTTTTGATGAATCATTGAAGTGAAGATCTTCGTGTAAGATCATTGCTAAGTTATGCAGGTCTTTGCTCTCCCCAGAAACTCTCTGACATTTCTGCTGAACAAACTCAATTGTTGAGGTAATATGCAGCCTCATAGGCTCATTGAGCATCCCTACCCCCAAACCCAGTCCTAGAAATCTGAAAATCTTTCATCTGATTGTTTTTAAGTGGGCTAATGCCTCATGTAACAAGCTTTCTCTTGCATATTGCAGTTCTGTTGAGCACTTCATCTGGCACTTCACATCGTTGTCTTCAGTTTTTGTCAGGTTTTTATTCTCATCTTTGCTTTTCTATGAGCTTGAGCCATTTCTGACATTGAGTTTTCTACATGGGAGCAGGAACGTGGTGCCTTTACACACAGTGATGGTAATCTTTTAATGTCAATTTGGAAATAGACTGTCTACATTTCAAATTCTGAAATAATTTTCATTGCTTGAATGTTCCTGTATAGCTCTCCTCTGTAACAAATCAGCTTTGCCACGAATTTTGTGTCTGACCAGGATGTTTATTTCAGTGCCTTGCTTTGCTCAGTCCTTCTGCCACAGCAATATCTTCAGTGCCCTCCTTCCATGGCCCTCCTCTGTTGTTACTCAGTCATCAGAGAATCACCAGCTGGGATTTCTCTTGGAGGAAACATAGACCAATGCATTTGATTTTCACAGGGTCACTAGAATGTGATCACAGTAACTGGGATGTCACTAAAAATATCTCTTCAGGACTTTGATCAAAAGGTGGGACAATGCCCCTTTGTATGCAAAAAATTGCTGACTTGAAATAAAAAGATATTTTGTAAGCTTTAACAAATTTCTGAAAGTGAGGTACTTTTGGCAAGGAGGAGGTATATAACTTTCTACATAGCATTAAATGCTCAATTTTAGAACCTTATGCACAAATGATTTCAGTAAACAAACCCCCAACAAACCCCTGAGCCAAAAAGGGCTTTTGAAAACCAGGCTCAGTATGGCACTGGACACAGGTATTGAAACTGTTGGTTAACACTGCTTTTCCCTGTGTTGTAAATAATAGAGACAGATACCAGAGGACAGAAAATCAATTGGACATAGAAGGATGAAAAGTTGAAACATTTTCACTGCAGATAGTGAAAAGCTGAAGACATGCTTGGTCTTGTTGGTTGGTCCTGCAAAATACTGTGCTTTATACCAGGTAAACTTTTTGTTAACCCAAAGCTGCTCATAACAATAGACACAGCACAGGGATCTTCTCTCCCACATATCCTTCACTGCCATCCATCAACATTTAGAATAGAGAGGATTAAGATTTCCCCTAGACATCTTCGTTTAATTTGTCTTATTTTTTTGGTCACTTGATGAGAGCTAAAGCAATACATGAACTTATCCAAAGATTCCCTGTCCATCAGAGGAGTGTGACATCCATCCAGATAAGGGAGATGGTGATCCAAAAAGTGGATCTTTAGGAATCAGGCACAAAACAATTGGAAAGCCTTGGTATGTGTCCTGCTTCAAATAAAAATAATAATACAGAGTGTGCCAGGCAGTTTGTGTGGTCTGCTCTACCATGTCTCCTCTGCCTTGTGCTATCAGTAGGCAGCAGGAATCTTCAGAAAGGTGAAGAAGCAAACCCTCCATCTTCTGTCCCCCAGCAGTATCCAGGAGCTCAATCTCTCTGCAGGCACATGAGCTGAGAGGAGCTGTGGAATCTGTTCACCACCAAGAGCCATCCTGGAGGACACGTTGCTGAGTTGAGGCAGCAGCACTGTGCCCTCCTCTCACAGCTGGGAGGGAGGTGACTGCAGTTCCCCTCTCTGGAGGAAGAGATACAATCCTTCCTTTTATTAATAAGCATCAGTGGAGGTCTCCAAAGAAGGTACTGAATGCACTGCTTTGGCTTTCTTTGACATCATTCTACCTGATCATTTAAACCAACCTGCTGATGAAATGAAAGTGGGCCTGCCAGATGGGTAACTGTAAGTTATTTTTTAATATACTTCAGAGTACAAAATATACTGAAACTAAATTATGATAACTGCTACTGCATCAAATCTGCTTCTTCTGCGAGGGAAAAGGAAAAGAAAAACATGGCAAGACTCAATTTCTGTTCAAATTTCCAGAACAGTTAGGATAACTGTTTCCAGGGGGCAATGACCATGTGAGTGACATGGACAGTTTGAGGAAGTACGTGTGGGAAAGGCTCTGACAAGGGACAGTTGTCACACAGGGACACAGATGGCACTTCTAATGTCTACTGTGATTTCTGCATGTGACTGCATCACCACTCAGAGTGTAACCCAACCAACCATATGAGAAGCCAGAGCATTCAAACCTACAGATTGCAGGGCTTTTGAGGTTTTCCAGCTCTGCTGTTTGTCATCTTGGAGATGCTTTAACCATTTGCCTGCTGGTGGCCAGTAGGATTCCTTGACACCAGGATCTCCTGGGGCCTGAGGGCCAGCACAGCACTCTGAAAGGGTCTTGTGCCTCAAATGTGCCTTTCCACATTTTTCATTTTCCATTGCTCATCTTTCCTGTGCTGCACACTTTCTGGGGAACACATTGTCACTAGTGCTGGTCACTGAGATGGTCATGTAAAAATCCTTTAGATGAAAAGGGCAACTTGGGTGAGTAGTAATTTGTCTCTGCTGGGAATAATAAAAGCAACCTTTGGCACCTGTGTGTTTGTCCTTGTTTTCTTTTCAAATAATTCTGTCCTTCCAAGTACCTCGCCTTGTTTATTTTTTCACCGTCTGGAAAATGGAGTTCCATGAAATGATGCATATCAGACACCAGAAACAGAGCCAATCTGCAGCAGGATTGATGCCCTCCAAGCTTGGAGCAGGTATAACCAAGACTTTCTGAGTGACTGCTGCATTCATCCGGGAAGGCTTCAGTCTGACAAATGTGTTTGACTTCTCTGAGTACATCAGGGCATTACTAGAGAAGTGTGTAATAGAGGACATCATCCATCATGATTGCAGGGAAGAGTTTGACAGTGTTCCACAAAGGGAATATGATTTACAAAGTGAGTATACGGAAACTATTGATATCAATTAAAAATCAGATTGGCAGTTTGAGGGAGAGGATAGGGATAGGACATAAAACAAAAGCAGAAGACTGGACAAAGCTGGAGTTCTCTGAATTATGTTCAAAGTAATCCTAATCTAATCTCTCTGACTACTTTGGCCAATGAAAAAAAGAGAAAGCAAATGTGTAGAAGCAGAGTAAGCCTGACTAAAATGAAATTACATGCTGTTATTCAGCAAGGCAAGGGAACAGAAGGAAAAAGCCATCAGGAACCATAATCCACAAGCCATTTTAAAAACACAATTTGGAGAGCGACTCATCAGGGCAGCCTCCCACAGGACTCTGCAGCCAGTCTGCATCAGCAGCAGAAATGCCCTGTCCCCCTGGGAGCAACAAATATGGACAGAGCCAGTACACTGCTCTGCAAAGTAAAAATCTAGTACAGGCTTACTGCAAGGTGTATAAGGAAACTATCTAATAAAAGGGCTTTACTGAAGTATCTGACTGTATCTGGCATGGATATTTTGGCTGAAGGTGCCTGCATGCCCTGGCTGCATATTCCCTTGCACAGCAGCATTTTCAAATGCTCTGCCATGAGCTGGTCCACTCCCAGAGCCTAGCACAGGAGAGGGAGGTGTTGGGCAAATGTAAAATGGTGGGATTTAGTCAGGCTCCTTCTAATGCTGTTTGGGGAGGAAGGATTTCTTTCCCATCAGAGGGATTTAAACATATAATACCCCTCATAATCATTGCATGATCTCTGCACCCTGGTTCTGCTGCACTGAGGTGAACACTCCATGCTTGCTATCATGGAGAAGCTTTCCTGAGCTTCTGCCAGTGCAGGCAGCAGGGAAGCAGCACTGGATTTATTTTGTCTGGAAAGAGTTGGCCATTTGAACCAGCATGTCTTACAAGTAATGATCACTTGGAAGAGGAAGGCAGAGCTGCACATTTCCTAGGACCTGTAAACACCCAGTTGGGGAATGTTTCATGTCTGCAGCTCAGGAAATCTGGATCAGCTACTCAGTCCTGCCTCCTGCATCTCCTTCCTTACCATCCTCTCTTTGGGCCAGAAGATCTCTAGAGATGGACTCTTTCTGGGGGATCGTGCCACAGTTTTGCAATTGGACTCCTGACCCTTGTGGCTGCTGCAAAGCTACCAAGGGATATCCTCCCTGACAGGCTCTGGAGTGGTTTGCTCCCTTGCAGGCAGCTGGCCAGGGGTAATGCTCCTCCCTATATGTGCCTTGGGTGGGTGGGAAATGTCCACCTCTGCCAAGAACACACATCCCAAAACGGCAGAGGGAAAGGCACAACAAGAAACTGCCTATTTTTGCTCCTGCAAGGCTGAGGGTGTGAAGCTTGAAATTTGTTCTTGTTTTCTGGTATTTTCCAATGCCTGATTATGGTCAAGAATTTCATATAGACACAGCAATTTAGTTAGATTGATGGCCCTTGTCTCCCTAGTGACAAATGCCACACCTGCCAGACACTTGGCTCTAAACAGCCTTGACAATCATTCTGCTTTTTTTAAAGTTTAAATGCCCACTAGAGAAAAAATTAGTTTGTCATTTAGACTGGCCTTGGCTGAATTAGTTCGTTCCTAAGCAAGCATAAAATACAAAATGAATACACTACTCTGAGAGGCATGAGAGCTCCTCACAAAGAACAGCTAAAGGGTGGATTTAAATTCACACCAAGAAAAACAATTAGAGAAGAATTTGGGGCAGGAAGGTAATGTTAGAAAGCAGATATGTCCAGCAAGTGTGTTGTGGGAGGCCAGGTTCACACAGTGAAAGACAGAGGGAAGGTATAAGTGAGCCAGGGAGGGATGAAACCTTGGTTTTCCTGCAGTCACCAGGAGCAGTGTGACTGTCTCTCTGAGGTGCTGCATCAGCATCAGGCTCTCGTGAAGCTGTGCAGTTTGAAGAGAAACATTCTCCTTGGTTTAAGGACACCAGTGTATAAATCACTTGTGGAAGAAGAAGCCGTGTCTGACCATCTGGGCTTTATTAAGTAGGAAAAATTAACACTGTCTTAGAGTATGCAAGATCAACTGGATGCTTGAAGAACCTTTCTGCATACATCAGAAATGTTAATTGCAGGTGCCTCACAGGTAATTGTACTTGAGATCCCTGATTTTATACTTTTGGGGGAGAAAAAGTGCAGGTAGAGGCTAGAACCCCATGGTAAGAAGGGTCAACACCCAGGCTTCCCAGGGTGGGGTCTCAGGTTAGGAGCAGAAGCCACCCACACAGCTATGCAATGGCACCAATTTACAGCTGATCTTTTCTCCTTAATCCTTATGCCAGGCATGAATCTCACATGTGGCTTTTACCTTCAGTCTGCTGCCCACAGAGTCTGCTCCCCTCTCCCTTCTGCCACAGGCAGAGCTGGGCACTCTGTACTGGAGCCATCCTATCCCTAAGAGCTCCAGGGAGCATTTTCTGCACAGGCTTTTTTGAGCAGGAAGTTTGAACTGCCATTCATGTGGAGTGATGCCCTGTGGAAACCTGTCACATCCAGCCAGTTTCTACCCCCAGCACAGGTTCATGTGCAGCGAATGAGCTGGTTTCAGTCAAGTCCTTGATGAGCCAGAACAAAGTCTATGCCTTACATAAAAGCAAAACTAGATGGTTCCCCAGGGGGCAGAAAATATTTGTTACTAGGAAAAGCATTGCAACATGTCAAATTCCAATTCCCTTTATTTTTATGCATCTTTCAAAACTCCTAACTCTACACATTTGAAAATACTGTTCAAGAATTAATCTCCTCTTAGGTGACACTTTAAATATCAACTCTGAGCCTAGAGTAAATACTCACAGGCAAGATATAGAACTCTGAAAACAGGATTTAATAATGGTAATGCTGACAAAACCTCTTCTGCAGCAGTGATAGTAGGTGCCTGTTGTATACCCAACAAACAGTTGGGCTTAAAAACAGATGGGGGAGAGCAAATTTGTTATTAGCTGGGTGCACTCCTGAAAGCTTCATAATTCAGAGACCTTACTTTTCAGACTGATAAAAGTCTCGACCTAGAGACAGATTAATGATTCTAATTCCTCCACTTGTATTATTTTATTAGACTCACTGTGGCAAAGTGATATTTTAATGGGCCCTATGTACTTATTTCTCCATGTGCCACATGCAGCATGTGTTCCATCATGCCCGCCAGAATAATTTGGTTAAAAATACTAAAACTGAGACTGATATTCCTCTTAGTACAAGAGACATGAAAAATACCCGGCAGGAGCTGAGTGTGGAACAAATAGGAATTTGCTTAGGCAGGGAGAGAAAGTACCCTCTGATTTAGTGCTCACCTCAGGTCCAGGTTTTATGCGTGTGCCTAAAGCAAGGAAAAATTCATTGATTTGCTTCACAAATGCTTTATGTCTTGGTGGAGCACAGCATGTAAGTTACTGCTTAAGTCTATTCTCATAAAGTGTTTAAGCAGCTGCCTATGTCCCACTAATGATAATATAAGATTTGAGAGTCAGAGCAGATGCTCTCAGAAGCTTTGCTGTCCTGAGCCTGATGCTGTATTCTGGACACGGCTGGTCACGCAGGCTGAGGATGCAAAATGAAGAGCAGAGCGGTCATTACCTTGTCACTACAGGATGGCTGGCTCAGACTTCCTCCAGATAAAGATCTGGGAATATATTTTAAGTGTTATCAGCATATATACAAGGGGATTTATTTTCAAACCTTCCTCATGCTCTCGATCATGTGAGTAGTTCATCCCCAGAACTAGCAGAAATTTGCACGATCAGAACTAATACAGGAACATTCTCTATCACAGTGATGGGTGTGAGAAAGCCAGCACCAATCCCTCTGAGGTTATCCAAATCTCTCATCCTTTTCTTTCCTCTTTTTCTACTGTAGTGGTCTGAGAAGGGAATTTTCTCAGAAGTACTTGATCTCCAGAATGTTTTTTGCAGCTCAGGGCTGTATTTCAGGCAGTGCCACAGAGTGGTGCTTTATGTGGGTGGGAGAGGAGGGGATGTATGGGCTCCTCCTGCTTGGGGCTGTAACATTCCCTGGTGTGCTGTAAATGAGGGTAACAGCAAGGGAAACTAAAAATATTTGGCATC